>ML823918.1:49889-68613 GCA_009831015.1 Picea engelmannii
ATGTTGATGTTGGGTGAAATGTTGGTTGACTTTATTGTAGTAGATGTAGTGAATGTTGATGTTGGGTGAAATGTTGGTTGACTTTATTGTAGTAGATGTAGTGAATGTTGATGTTGGTTGAATTTATTGTAGCAGATGTAGTGAATGTCGACAATGTTGTGAACTCCATTTGTAGATTGAAACACATTTTGCAATTGGCCTATACAATATGCTCTTTGTCAATTTTGGTCGACTTTACTGTAGTAGATGTGGTGAAATGTTGTGTGAAGTCCATTTGTTTACCCAACACCACTCACCAATATTTTACAAGATTTTATAATTCAGTGAAATATTCGCCAATATTTTACAAGATTTTATAATTCAATGAAATATTCGCCAATATTTTACAAGATTATATAATTGACTAAAATATTTGCCAAAAAATTATATATACATTTTATATTATTGATAAAATAGCCTTAAATTTTTCCTATGTATCATGGGGATTCACCCATTTATTATACATATAAATTGAGGGGGGGTTCTTAAAATCACCCCTGTATATCTATCAATGATAAGACCCCCTACGAGGCTTGGAGTGGCCTCAAAATGGAAGTGATCCACTTTCTTATTTTCGTTTCACGTGCATGGGCCAGGATTCCTCTGAGAAGAGGAAGGAACTTGATACACAGAGCATAGAGTGTATCTTTGTTGGATACCACGATGATGTGAAGGGATACAAACTCATTGATATTTCCTCAGACGAGATCATCATTGAGCATAGTGTCCAATTCGAGGAAAGTGTCTCACATGTACCTAAATAGTCACATGCAGGCATTTTTGTTCTTCCACTGATCAAAGATGATGAGCATGCACATGCCAACTCTTCTTCATATGAGAGTTATGATTCAAAGGATTCATATGATCTAGATAAAGAGTCAGTACAGTTAGATGCAGATTCAATGCATCCAGATGCCCATGCAGAGCCAAAACAAAGGCCCAAGTGAGCCCAGACCACTCTTCAGGATGAAGATGATATTGTTGGTGATCCAGATGATACTAGGAGGAATCGATTTGATTTCTAGGAGCCTCCTCTTGCACTCACTACAACTGAACTAATGCCACCTAGGCATCTTTTCTTGGTTCAGTCTTCAAATCCATAGTATTATGTCAAGGTTGTTGGAAATCCATTTTGGGAATCCACCATGCAGGACGCGTAAAACTCACTCCTCGAGAACTAGACTTGGGATATGGTTCCCCTTCCTTCTGGAAGGAAACTTTTCAGTTTCAGATGGGTCTACAGGACCGAGAGCATAATAGATGGAAAAATTAGCAGATACAAAGCCAGGCTAGTTTCCAAAGTATTATAGTAGGTGCATGGAATTGACTATGATGAGACCTTCGCTCTGTTGGGTATGTGTTATATTCTTTGCATGTGAGTGTGTGTGGGCACGTCAGATATGACAACTACGTCTAATGATTCCTCGTACTAGTGCCCTGTTTGTTCCGTGTGCGTCAGGAACTTTCCTAGGGGGGGGCAGGTATGCCCCCCCTAATTACACGCAATGTTCGGCAATGGGTGGTAGTGCAAGGCAGTGCCCCAAATTTTTTTTTTGGGCCCTTTTTTGCTATTTTTAGCAGATTTTGTTATTTTTAGCAGATTTTGCTATTTTTAGCAGTTTTGTAAATTAATCCCGGATTAAGGGATTAGGGTTTTGGTATCTACAAAATACCTAAAAACATTGTATATATTGTATGGTGAATGGTGAAATTCAATATAATGAATATAAGAAAGGTTTTCCCGGTTGAGGGTTTCTAGTATAAAATCTTTGTGTACTCTGTGTATGAGCCATTGATTAAATTATGTTTTGCATAAGAATCTGTATGCATTGCTTTACTTCACAGGTTTAAAACTTACACGCTCGAGTAGAAAAGATGGATTCCATATGTTTGAAACTTTCCATTGCGACAACCAAGGGATGGGAAGTCGATCAGATGGACATGAAGAATTCATTTATTCATGACGATCTATCTAAGGAGATCTATATGGAGTATCCCTAGGGATTTATGCAGGATTCATCTTTGGTCTTCCGACTGAAGAAATGTATTTATGGCCTCAAGAAGGCCCCAAGGGCATGGTACACCAAGATGGACTCCTAGATATTTTCACATAACTTTGTACATTGTAAATCATACCCAAATGTTTACATGCTCAGTACAGTTGATTCACTTCTACTCCTAGTTATGTATGTTGATGATTTGTTGATCATTGGTTGCTCGAATTCAATGATTGTTACACTCAAGAGGATTCTATATGACAGGTTCTTGATGATGGACATGGGTCCACTACATTTCTTCCTTGGACTCGAGATCATTCAGGATGCATTAGGAATCAAACTGTCTCAGGCCAAGTATGCAGGATATCTCCTTGAGAGATTTCACATAATAGACTGCAAGTTTGCCTCGACTTCTTTCCTATCAGGAGTCAGACTTGAGGATGGCAGGCACACTCCACTAGTTGAAAAAACACTATACAGACAACTAGTGGGGAGCTTGTTGTATCTCACACACACCATACCAGACCTCTCATATGCAGTTGGAGAAGTCTCCAGGTTCATGAAAAAGATGCATGAGATACATTGGAAGGTTGCAAAGCATATCCTTCGATACATACAAGGCACCATCACCTTTGGGATTCACTATCCAACAGAATCTACATTGGACCTCATCGGGTTCACCGATTATGACTAGGATGGTGATAACATTGATCACAAGTCCACATATGGTTACTCACTTAGTCTTGGTTCTGGGATTATCTGTTGGTCGAGAAAGAAGTAGGATGTTATTTCTCTATCTTCAGCTGAGGTAGAGTACATAGGGGTAGTTAACATAACCATTCAGTCTATGTGGCTACAACATTTTCTCACTGAGTTTGGAACTCAGTTTCATCGATCGATCGCCAACTGGTGTGACAAATAGAGCACTCTGAAGTTCTGCAGAGATCCATTTCATAGGCATCGAATGAATCACATCAAGATCCACATGCACTACATTCGAGACCTAGTACATGAGGGGATCATCGACCTGTAGTGTTTTCCTTCAGCATAACATATTGCAGACATCTTCACCAAGACCTTCACTGAGCAAAAGTTCCATTCTCTACACAGTCGTCTTGGAGTGAAGGACCCTCTTTCATCGCTTATTTCAATGTATCTTTTGTATTTGGGTACCTAACATGGCCTTGTTGTTGGGACCCATTATTTATTTTCACCATGGTGATGTTTGGGAGGGGTGTTGGAGATACTTCACACACACATAGGAATTTTTTTTCCTAAAGTTTTTCCTATGTTTATTAGTCATTATTCAGTCTCCTATATTTTAGGGAGAATATTCCTCTAGGAGAATATTCTCTTCAATTCACACTTCAGTTTGATCAGTTGACTGGAGTCTAGATGCCACATTGGTATTATCACCATGCATCATTGGGATCATCGCCATCTAATGTGCATTGTCCTTGGGATCATCACCAAACTAGTTCTTTACTCATGATTCCCTGGTCTCCTCCTCACTTCACTCTATTTCAGTAAGTTAAGTGAATACTGATAGACTAGTTAACTCAGTTAGGTGGAAGTTCACTCCTGTAACTTCCTAAGAGACTAGACTAGGTGGAAGTTTACTCTCGTAATTGTTGGTGTGTTTCCAGATCACTCTAGACCACCACTATGGTGCATTGGCTTCTCCTCCAATGCGCATTGGTTGATTTATACATAATATATCATGTATAAATTATTATTCATTCATTTGGTTAATGAGAATTCTTCCATTCTTTCTCCTACTTCTCTTTTCTCATATTTTCTTTGCAACTATGTATGTTGATTCCTAGCTAGATCTATTATGTGCAGGTTCAACACATTTACAAACAAGATCTCAAAGTCTTATAGGATCTTCATTTTAGCATAGAGGAAGACAATTGTGAGTAGAGATGTTAATTTCAAGGAGAACTTGGCATCTAGGAGATCTCAAGATTCATCAATAGTGATAGAGGACAAGGAGCAGCATGATCCAAAGGATGAGCAATAGTATACAGTTCAAAATTTAAGTGGTGAGGAGGATTTATCCCCTTATAGTCCTGTTAGGAAATCCAAGTGGATATTCCAAACATTGGAGGATGTTGGTGAGGCTCCTAGGAGTGCAGTCATAGAGTGAAGGCCTCTGAAGAATTTTTTGAACTATATGACACTTATGAGTAGAATCATTGATTCCAATCCTTCCATTTTTTAGGAAGCAACAAATCAATAGGTATGGCGAGATTCCATGGTAGAGGAGTACACCCCTATTATGAGGAATGATATTTGGGACATGGTGTCGAGACAGGAGGGGAATTTAGTTGTGAGTTCCAAGTATCTCTACAAGATCAATCAAGTTGAATATGGTAGCATAGAAAATTTCAAGGCAAGGTTTGTGGAGAGAGGGTTCTCCCAAAAAGAGGGAGTGGAATATGAGGAGACATTTTCTCTAGTCACCAATATACTTTTATTTGAGTTGTTATTTTATTTTCTTTAGTTATGAGGTGGAGGATACATCAAATCGATGTGAAAACAACTTTCCTCAATGAGATCATTGATGAGGATTTATACATAGAGAAATCCTTGTGTAGGCTTAATAAATCCTTGTATGGACTCAAACAAGAACCCAGAGTGTAGTATTCTAAGATTGACAGATACTTACAAAGTATGGGCTTTAGCAAGAGTGAGGTGGATCCTGACTTGTACTTAATACTTGTTGGAGAGGATCCTCTCATCTCGGTTCTATATGTTGATGATTTATTTCTCACAGGTGCATAAGAGGTTATTGCATGGTACAAAGTGGATTTATCTAGTGAGCTCGAGATGAAGGAAATTGGCTTGATGCATTATTTCTTGGGATTATAGGTATGGCATATATCAAGAAACATATTCATTGCTTAAGGGAAGTATGCAATTGAGTTCTTGAGGATATTTAGGATGGAAGAATATAAATCAATGGCTATGCATACAGCTACCAATCTAAAGAAGGTGATCACTTCATATTTAGAGTTGGTAGATCCCAGAATATATAGACAATTGATAGGGTCCCTGATGTATTTGGTCAACATCAGGCCAGATATTTGTTTTACTGTGAACACCTTGAGTCAGTTCATGGTGGATTTGAGGCAGCTAGATTGGATAGAAACAGAACATGTGCTCAAGTACTTGATAGGTACAATGGAGTATGGATTGATATATATTGGAGGATATGGAGTGGAGTTGCAGGGATATATAGACTCATATTGGGTAGGCAGTGCAATAGATAGAAATACCACCTCGAGGTGTTTCTTCATCTTGGGATCAACAATGATTACTTGGTTCAATTGGAAGCAAACTTATGTAGCACTCAGTTATGTAGAGGCAGAGTATATGGAAATGAGTATGGATATATGTGAATCTATTTGGATTCACAAATTGCTTACCAATTTATTTGATCAAGAGTTAGAGTCTACGGTGATATACTATGATAATCAGAGTTGTATCAAAATCTCAGAGAATCCAATATTCCATGATAGGTCCAAGAATATTATGATTAGATACCACTTCATTTGGGATAGGATCTAGAAGGGAGCAGTGAAGATTTAGTATATTTCCATAGATGAGAAGGTTGCAGATATTATGACCAAGCCCTTAGAGAAAGGGAATTTTTTTTCTTCAGAGACGGACTTCGAGTAGTGCATAATACCTTCCTCTCTAAGAGGGAGTTTTAATGAATGTAGCATCATACAGGTATTTCCGCATAGGCTTGGTGTCTAGCATGCATAATTTGTCTAAATTCTTCTATATTGGTAACTTTACTTTAGTTAAAGGAATTATTAAAGTAAAGTGATTTTATTAATTAATTAATTAATTGAGTTATTTAAGGAAATGCTAAAAGTAATTAGCATGTAATGTAAATATCAAGTGAAGTGATAAGTAATAACAACTATTGATCACTTTGGAGATTAGATATAGATTATAGCTCTTGATTATAAAAGCAAGGCTAGGGTAAAGGAGGAAGACATTTGAGACCTATTTTTCAGGTTGATTGAGAGAGATTGGAAGAGGAAAGAGAGAGTTGGATCATGAAGGACTGTGATTCAAGGGGATCTTGCATATGTGGATAAGGACTTCCATATAGAGATCAATTCAAGGAGAAGAGAGAATAGAGGCTTCCGCAAGTGGGTTTTGGTCAAGTGAACCCATAGGAAAGTGTTGCATCACACGAAGATTTCCATATAGGATTTTCATACAAGTACGTGGGTGTTAGTGGATACAAGCCCATACACGCAGGATCACAGTAGGGACAAGAACATACATCTTGAAAGTGTGCAGTTTTGGGTCGTACAATAGACCATACTTTTCTAGGTTTGTTAGTAGTTGTATGTCTCTCAGTGGGTCATTATCCCTATTATAGGAGACTTGATTTTAGCATAATAAAATTATTTTCAGCATCGGTTTTCCCTCCGGGGTTTTTCTAGGGGTATCTACCCAAAAATATTGGTGTTCATGTGTGCATGATTTGGTTTCCAATGTTTTTATTCCACTATATTTATTAAGTTGAATGTTTCAGTAGTATATTCTTATTTTTTGAGCTGCTAAACTGATTTGCAATAAGGAAATCACTAGATAACAAGATACCTAGTTGTTGGAGTAAAGGGTTTTCAACAAGTACATCATTTACTATCTTAGTAAAGGAATTTTTGGTCACAAGCTTCGATACTCTCATGTTGAGAAGTTTTCCTTGATAGTCATACATGTTTTCCAACGATTATGACATTACATACTCTTGGGAAAGACCACTATTGTTTTTTATTCCAACCCAATGCAACACATCCTCAGTCGTTAGATCATTGGGGGAAAGTACTTGAAGTGGATTTTCATCCTCCAAGAGTTTGACCTGGAGATTTTTTCCTCCAAGTCTAAGAAATATTTGGATTTTGTAGAGTTGTTGTTTGAACTTCCCCAATTCAATGATGAACCCATGGTTAATTAATATTTCCCTGATGTGTTTTTATTCCTCATTGACTTGCCTAATACTTGGTATGGAGATGTATTGGTCTACCTCCAGAACCAACATTTATGTCCTCATATTTCCCATGATGAACGTCATCGCATAAGGAATCAGGCTAGACACTACATCATTGTGAATAATACCCTTTATCATCAAGGGGTTGATTTGATTCTACGTCGGTGCATTATCCATGAGGAAGCTGAAAGAGTTTTGAATGATTTCCATGCTGGGGCATGTGACAGTCATCTCTTTGGGTTGGCCACAGACCAGAAGATATTACATGTTGTTTACTTCTTCCCACAATTTTCAAGGATTGTGTGAACGCGATCCATAAATTTCATTCTTGTCAAATATTCACCTACAAGATGCATGCTCACCGTGCCCCACTCCATCCTGTGGTGATCGTCAATCCCTTTTCCAAATGGGGGATTGATTTTATCACATGTAAGCCTACCTCAACTAATGGTCATGGATACATCATCATGGTTGTTGACTGCTTCACTAAATGGGCTGAGGTATCACCTATCTTTTCTAACGAGGACACCATCGCTTCTCTTTTCATGTTCAATCACATTATTTCTAGGTTCGACGTTCCTAAGACCATAGTGATGGACCAACGGTCCCATATTTGTAACAAGATAATGACCAAATTAGATGCGAGGTTGGTTTTTTTCCATGAGAACTCGATGCCCTATTACCCTGAAGCCAATGGCTAGGTAGAAGCCATCAATCATGTCCAAAATACCATGATCTAGAGGATGTTAGGGAAACACAAGACAAGCTGGCATATTATGTTATTTTCGACATTATGGGCTTGTCATACCTCTACCAAAATTGCCACTAGGTTTACACCTTTTCAACTTGTTTAGGGTCTGGAGGCATTATTACTAATTGAATGTGAAATCCCATCAATGAAATTCACTGTAGAACTATTGCATAACAACTTCATCGAGGCAGATCATCTCTTGTACTTGGCCTATCTTGATGAACAATCTCGTGATGCTACCTTGGCCAATGAAGTCCACAATAAATGCATTAAAGCATAATATGATAAATCTGTCCATCCTCGTGTATTTTCATAGGGTGACCTAGTCTTGATTTATGATCAGGACCATGACATTCTAGGTGCAGGTAAATTCGAACCCTTTTGGCATGGTCCCTACATTGTTAAGCATGACTTGAAATGAGGGTCCTACAAGTTGGTTGATTATGACGAAAATTCTCTTTCGGAGCCTCACAATGAGCTAGAAGTATTATTCTTAGGCCTTCATGCCACATGATTCTATGTACATAGTTGTGCTTTTGATTTGGAGTCGTGTGCTTTGATTTTTGTGTGGATTGAATGTCTCGGTTAGCTGCTTATCATGATTTATGCATGATTTGCAGATGTCATCATCCTCCTCCATCTACGTGGGATATGATGATGGTGTCAGTTGTAGTACCCAGAATATTGCTTCTACCACTTAGGTGATCTTTTCACCCACTGACAAGATCATGAGGTCAAGAGGTGTTTACCTTGGTCCTACAAATAATAAAATTGCAGAATATTGTGTTGTCATTGAACTATTGTTCAAGGCTCTCACCCTTGGCATATGTCATTTAGTTGTTAGGTTAGACTCCCAGCTAGTGGTCTCACGGTTGAATCGCACATATAGCGTCATACATCCTATCCTATTGCATAGGTATTTGTGGGTTTTCCTTCTTGAACGCTACTTTGAGTACATTGAATATTGTTACGTTTTAATAGGGTCTAATATGTTGGTTGATTCATTGGCTAATTATGTGTTAGATTGGCATTTGTCTCATTAAATTAAGTTTTTAGCATGGATGTACATAAAAATGGGTTATTAGTCACATCATTAGACATCCATAGGTAGCATCAAAAACAAACATATGTATATATATCCACAAATTGTGTTACATCCTTCAAAAATGAGTTGCATATACAAAATTTGAAGCTCTATTGGCCTCATGATATAAAAAATGTAGATCAATTAATATATGTGTCTAGTACAAAATGGGGATACCATTGGCTATTCATCTCGATGTTGACTTCCATGGTAGCATAAGACTACCTAAGCCACCTTATGGAGAAGTTAGTGAAATGGGTGAGATACACCTTTCATGTGCCATTGCATATGCAATGACAACTCATCCTATGGCGTGGGGGGGACTCCCACGGTCATCCACTCCAATGTTTTTTGGACACAATGCAACTCTTTGTTATTGTCACCTCCCACCCTCTCCGATGACTCTTCATCGTTTCTCTGACGACGACCTAGAACCCATCCCTCTAAATGATCCAATCCAACATCTGTGATAGAATGAAATTGTGTTAGTTATTTTTCACCTTCCAAAAAAATAATATATTCCAAAAATAAAAATAATATGGAAATATATAAAAACCAAAAAATACACTTACCCATGGGGCCCCACGCCTCACCTGGGGAGAGAGGAAACTCTAGATATTTTTGAAATTTGGTCCTTGCATCCTCGATACTGACAATATGGTGACATCACAAAATGGTTAAACCAACCCTGTATTGATTTGGATGTTTCCCCCCTGGTACTCTTACCCTATACTCGGCCCATACTTCCATCCATGGATCTTGAGGCATTGTCTCACCCATCACTATCTAGGACCTTAGTTGAGGCACCCGCTCCATGAAATTATCACCAAGAGGTAGCCATACCTGAACTGATTCTACTTTCCCTTCTTGCATCAAGACAATTGGGTCTTCATGTTAGATAATACTACCTCACACTAGTTAAATATTGTCGACTCTAGGCACATCGTTTCCACCTACACACTGGTCTTTGTTTCTAAATATGGTCATGTTGATCCCGCTGTAGGAGTTATTCAAAATAGTATGGTCATGAGAATCAACTCTATATTATCCTCAATTGGGATCTTTCCACTCATCTAGTGGGAACCATATCGACAAAACTTCTCTATGAAGTCCATCACGGAGCGATTATCTCTTCCTAGTGAATAATCTACCTGCCATGGTATACCCCTCTGGGATAAACAAGTACAGAAATACACATCATCTAATTCCAACTGCAACACTTTACCCTAGATAATAAATCATTCTTGTTCAGGGTGCCAAAACTGAACAAGTTGGTACAGTAGGTACTCATGGGATCCTAGTAGCGGACACCAGAATAATTTCAGCAACACACACTCCTTGAGAGATGCCAAGGTAATTTCATCCTCTTGGGAAGAAAAGTCATCAGCCTCATGGGATCTCTCATTCCACTCAATCATCTTGTTGATTTACCTACACACATCTAGGAAACATAAATAGAATAAACTCGTCAAGAAAAATTCACCCAAAATGTGGCTCATTAAAAGAAACACCCAAAACCCTCTACGTGTGGCCTATCAATATGAGGCAAATTCTTGGGTCATTGCATGATGGACTATAGGAATAACGTGATGAACCACATAACACCTATATAGAACCATGTGATGACCCCCAAAAATTTGGGCCTCTCGGCTGCTAGAAGATAGGGCCTGTGGGCTGCCCATTTCCCCACTAAAATTCATGCAAAATAGAAAGGAAACGAAGATGGGATTCCTAGTTCTTACCTAGATTAGATAGAAAGTTGAATGGTTGAGACAATCCTCCATAATGATCTCCAAACACCTGCACTTGGAGGAGGGTTTTTCTCCAAAGCACTCCACTCACCTATCTTTGCAATGAAGAATGAGTTTTTACCATGGTATTTTATAACTTTTTGGGAAATAAAAAATTATTTTATCACGTTGAGACCAAGTAAGTGGGATCCTTTTCATTATTTGAGTGTATTGTTATTTTAATGCCATTTTTAATTAAATTGACCCTGGAATCTAGTTTTCACATGTTCAACAATATTATGGGGACTTTATTATGAAAATGGAGACTTCCACTGAACTTGAGGTACATGTTCTTAAACCAACATATAGGGATAGGTTTTTTCTTGCATTTATTGTCTTGCATTATTAACTGCCCATTCTTTTTTCACGTGCCTTAGGTTTGATCCCCTCAGTTTGCAACATTATCTACTGTGTTTTCACATCGTAACTTGTTTGGTAGTGCCTACCCTTCATGGGATCCCTAGTTAGCACCCGTATTTCCATTTGGTTTCCATGTTGTGATTTCCCATAGGCCCAGGAACCTTCCTGTATCCCTACCATGACTTTATTTGGATCTTCATTATCTTCTCTACATCTATATTCTTTCCATATCTTGAGGGGGTTCCCAAAATGTTTGTTGCTTAATGGTCACCTATGAATTTGTTTCTTGCGTCATGCCTCCCATCACTACATTGTTGTTTTCCTAGATCCCACTTGCCACTATTGTAGTAGCATTGACCATATGCCTCTTGCATTATTTGGCCTTTGTTTTGCATCCACCTACCTATGGAGAGAAAAACTGTTAAGAGTGGATCTCACTTTCCTATACCATTTTCATTCATCTTGCTTAGGTCGGTTTCATGTGCATAGAACATAGGAGCATTCTATTACACCACTCGTTCTCTCCAATTGAGTACACTTTTATCTCTTTTTCAGACTTGTAAAAGGACACGAAAAAGGTACATACCAAGCATACATTTGTCCTCCTTTCATGATCTATAAATCATGAAGGAGAAAAAAAACACAAAAAAAAGAGTGGGGGGATTTTCACCATTGGTCTATTCCCAAAATGGCAGCATCAGTTGAGTCTCCCTTGAACATGGCACCTGTTTGATTCCTCATCATATAGTTGAGTTTTATCTTTCCTAGGAGTTGTCCCTGTAATATGAGTCAGAGATACTCCTCTGGATGGTTACTCTTCCAGTCATCATGGAGTGTGCTTTAGTGCCTCCTGCATTGTTGCACTATATCCTTCCAACTCTTGTGTCTTACTTCCAAGTCACCATTGTGTCGTGATAGATGTTCAAGGGAATTTTAAGCTTGAGTTGACCATCTATTGTTTTGTTGAATTTATAATTCATTGATGCCTTTGTTAGTGGTACTTAGTGATTCTCTCTCTTCACATCATCTCTCATTATATATTTCATGTCGATTGATGGGGGATACATGAAGACCCTCCTTTGATTAATTTCTTCCTATGGAATTCAACAAAATATATAGGAAAGGGATCTAGAAACTAGCTAGTACCTTGGAGCTTGTAGTCATCAGTGGCAGGCATCCTCGTGATCAATAGTGGGTCTACATCATTAACTCCTGATTGATTGATTTTATGAGTGTTCAACATCAAATACTCTATTCACACTTGCTATATTGTACTAGGTAAATCGGGATCCATCTTCCTCATTAGTGGGTACCCTTACATCTGTTAATGGTATACATCAATGACCAGTAATCAAGAAGTTTATACCATGCTTGACATCATCTCATCTATTTTCATAATGTATATTTGTACCATCAGGGTTTGGGATGAATACTTTAGGTTGGGGACACATCATTCCTTTACAACATCCCCTTCCAAGTTGCGATGGAGTATATAACTTATCTATGAGTAATTTGAAAACTTCAGGGGCACTTCCCGCAGTGTTTATTGTCTTCCTGATGTATATATGTTGTGTCACAGATCCACATTTGATTTGTTGGTGGTTATATTGTATATGTGACAGATCCACATTGTATTTTCTTGTGGATATGATCTCAATAATGACATGGATCCACCATGTATTCTTTCGTGGCCATGGTATTTCATTTCATGTCATGGATCCACAGTGTATTTTTTGGGGGCCATTCTCTTCAGAGTCTGAGTATGTATACCTAGGGGATAGTATATATATGCTTTGTTTGATTGCAGTTCCATTTTTCTCTCGGGACCTCCTTTTCTCTCTCCTGACACTACCTCACATGGACACTATTTTATTGTAATGTGTTTCGTCCATCCTTTCCTTTCATGACCTGACACATTAGGGGGCATATATTATATCCTTAATTTCCAATCTATAGGTCAGACGAGAATCCAGCAGAAGATGAAATGCAAAGCACATTTATTTCTTGAGATTTAGGACCTTTTTTAGGGTCGTCGTGGGACTCATAAGAGACAACATGTGATGATCATCACATGTCTTCTATAGTGAAACAAGCGATGATTTGTGTAACCTTCTATATTCGATGAGTTTTTAAGAGCTAAGCATTGGGTGAGTTATATCTTCATGGCATGAGCCTAGGAACTTGCATCATTCGAGTTTCTATCAGGTTCTAGAAGATATATAATCTCTCCAAAACCTCTTCCAAGAATCTATATAATAAAGACAAGCCTCGAGTAAGGGAGAAAGAATCATTTGTAGAGTTATGTTGTTCAATTGCAGAGGTTATTTTTCTATTCAAAGAAACCATAAATAATATTTCCTAGTTTGATCAAGAATTTGAGGAGAAGCAATGAGAAAGGAGCCAAAGGGGAGTGCATCAACATATAAACTATAAAACTTGATGTATTCTCTATGGTTTAATCAACAAATCATTGGTTTTCCCTCAAGTTGTTTGTGTTTAATTCATAAATGTTGGATTTGATCTTATAAGCAATAGATCAAGATAGATCTAATGAATTTGATTTTCCTAACACTATAAGGATAGTGGATAGGTGGTTGTTTGTATCCTTGTGTATAGGAAGCATATTGGAGGAGATGGAGCTAGATCGTAAGAGTTGCAATAGCCAGGACATGCAAGGAAAACCATCATTCTAAAGGTGTGATCAATCCCCTTCTTAGTTAAAAGGAAAATAATTTTCTTGCATCTAGGGAACCATAAGAAGTCTAGTCCCATTGTCTATATAGGACCAATAGGTTGATCCTAAGGAGATATACTTACCATACTGGTGGTATTTCTCCAATAACACTTGGATAATGTGTATTGACTATAGAGAATTGAACAATATCACACTCAAAAATCAATACCCTTTGCCCAAGATCGATGATCTATTAGATCAAATGCAACATGCAAAATATTTCACCAAGATGGATCTCAAATTGGGATACCAACATGTATGCATCAAGGGATAATACACCTGGAAGACTGACTTCAATAAAAGGCAAGGTTTGTATGAATGGTTGGTCATGCCATTTGGTTTATTTAATTCACCAACTACAATTATGAGAATAATGAATAAAGTATTATTGCCATATCTAGATTCATTTGTTATAGTCTATTTGGATGATATATGGGTTTATAGTGCTACCTAGGAAGAGAACATATCACATCTCATGCATATGTTAGAGGCTCTAAAGAAGCACCAACAATTGTCTAGCTTCAAGAAATGTGAGTTTTCTCAATAGTCTTTCATGTATTTAGGATATGTGATCCGTAGAGGGGAGCTCAATATTGGAGGACATCATGAAATGGTCAATTCCTACAACTGTCACTGAAGTTAGGATCTTTGTTGGGGTAGAAAAGTACTTTTGGAAGTTCATTGCTTCATTTTTAGCAGTAGTTGTACCACTCCATTCCATAACAACAAGTGGTAAGAGTTTCCAGTGGAGGAAGAATCAGTAGAAGGATTTTGATGAGTTGAAAAGAAACATCAGTCAAGCACTAGTTCTCACATTACCAAACTTGCAATATCCTTTCAAGGTGGAGAAAAATTAAAGTGGGTATTCCATTGGAGTAGTTTTGATGCAAGGAGGAAGGCGTGTATGCTATGATTATGAAATATGTCATGGGACAATTATCAACTAACCTACCTATGTCAAGGAATGCTTTGCTCTAGTTCAAGTTGTCAAGAAGTGGAAGAACTATTCTATGGGAAAGGACATCATTATCCACATATATTACCCGTTGCTACAATATTTGCAGGCCCAGAGTAAGCTACAAAAAACTACACATTACAAGTGGATGGTGTTTTTATAATAATTTTATCTAGTCATCAAGTATAAGAAGGGAAACACAAACAAGTTGGTAGACATGCTTTCAACTCCACCCACATCCAATATTACATCTTTGGGAACTATGATGCACATGGAACCTTTTACCCATGATGCATACAGAGAGGCATACACAGAATATGATGACTTCATGGAGGTGTTTCAGTAGCTATAGGGCCAAACTCATATAGAATAAGGTGATGACAAGGTTGAATTTCTTTTCCAGAATGGGTTACTCTACAAGCGCAACAAGTTATTTGTCCGAACGAATACAACTTATAAGAGAGGCTCACATCTCCAAGGTTGCAGGATATTTTGGTGTTGGGAAGACAATTACCAACTTACAAAGGTATGTGTATTTCCCCATAATGTAGGAAGATGTAGCATGATATATTAGAGGATGTATACTTTTATGTACTAACAAGCCCAATAATATGAAGCAAGGTCTATACCATCCCTTACCTATACCCACTCAACCTTAGGAAAGTGTTTCCATGGATTTTGTGGGAGGTTTATCAACAACCAGTAAGGGACATGAATATCTATTTGTGGTAGTTGACAGGCTCAACAAGGTGTGCATTCTCATGCCTTGTAAAAATACCATCAAAGGACAAGAAGCAACAAACATTTTCTTTGAACAGGTCTGAGTGCACTTTGGGATACCAAGGAGCATCATCTCATACGGACATACTAGATTTATCAGTACATTTTGGACTACATTCTTGGAGAAGATGGACACTAAGTTGAAGAGATATACAACATTACATCCACAGACAAAACTATTCAAAAATACTTTGGTGCAGCGTCTAAGGGGTTATAATCAAAATCATTTGAAGACCTGGCATGAAAATATGATGTACATACAACACTCTTATAATAGAGCAGTACACACTTCTATTGGTAAGTCCCCTTTTGAAGCTTGTTTTGGGTATTTTCCACCTTCTCCCTTGGATGTTGTTTATGGAAAACAAGGAAGAGTGAGGGAAGACACCATGAGAGAAGAATTAAAAGTAGAGAAGTTTGTCGAAAATATTAGGTAGATCCATTTTCAAGTACAAGAGACACTAAAGAGGTCACATGAAAGGTACAAGGCACGACTTGATCAACACAAAACAAAAAAAATCATTCAAAGTGGGAGAGATATTTTGGTTACAGATGAAAAATGAAAGAATACAAGGTCCAAACCCGATCACTAATTGAGGGTTGAGGAATTCAATACCCTAACCCTAGACGACTATCGAGCTATGTTAAATATCACGTTTCTAGGAGGAGAAGGGGTTCTATTCTTTTGCATTGTATTTTGTTCCATAGCTGAGAAAAACATCTGAGAGTGGTATTCTATGAGAATAATATAGGAGGAGAGATTTTGTAGCAAGCATACAAGCCACAATGTCAAAGGAAACTCCATAGAGAGTTCCTCTTTCTTTGTACTTTCATTTGAAGAAAAGAGAGCAGAGTGGCCCCACCTTCTAGCTGGGTTTTCTCCTATATTCGGTTTCCCGGGTCATATCTTGTGTTTATTTGTGGATAGTGTGTGAGTATTTATTTTTGTTCTCTATTTTTTGCATTTTATCTATTTCATAATTTTTAAGCATAAAACCAATGATTAAAGAATCTAAGATATGAAGGAAATTAACATTCACAGTAAAGATTTCAATATTTTATTGGATTTGTTGTGACAAACTATCCAGTGGATTATCCATGATAGTTTACACATCATGGGATCTCTTAAATATCAAGAGATTTTCATCTCATTTTTTTTATCTCTCTTGATACTTAATAAACAAGAAGTTGAGATAGATCTACAATTATATACTAGTTTTCATTTTAGAGGTGGAAAATTTTAAAGATCAAAGTTAAATCCATTCTTATCATACACCCACATAATTAACCTAATACAAAACACATAATTTACCATTATCATTTATTCCTAAAATGACAAATGACTACTTGGGTTTCTCTATAAAAACAAATGAACATGATTAAGTATCCTTCAATTAGGATGGCCAAAAGTGATAGGATGGAAAGGTTTTCTCATAAATAAATAAATCGATTATCATCTCTTGTAGACAAGGTAGATATTAACACTTAGAATTCTCTTAGATAGAGAATCATGGAAATGCATTTCTAAAAGAGAGCGACTAAACCATGAATGTGGATTCTCTTTAAAACTTTGAGAAATATGAGAATAAAATGCTTTAGAGCTAAAGGTCGACTATGCCAAGATTAACAAAAAAAAAAATCAGTGAAAAACAAACCCACTTCTTAAACAATGTCATCCCACAGATTGTCAAATGAGAAAAGGTAACCCACAAGAGATGATTAATAGTAATACGGTATTACTTTCCAAGAAAAATAAATAGAAGAATCAGTTACCAATAATTCCTAGAAGGTCCTCAAGCATCAAATTGGATTCTCATAGTCTTCAATCATCAAATGAATGAAAAATTGAGATGAATGAAGAAAGGATACTACTAAGTAGATTGAGAAATACTTCAAAGCTTATGTAGAGTACATTCAACTTATATGTTGGTCCTATAAATAATAGGATGCAACAGGGTCATGGTAATTAACATCAAATGAACTAAGAAGAAAAAAGTGAACATTATCCTACTATAAAGATCCAAATCATTTTATTGTAATTAGTTGAACCTTTCATAAAGCAAGTGAATTGTTTTCCCACTAGTTATTTTCATAGTCCATTTGGTTGTGTTCTTGGTGTATGGTAACTTATTTGGGTGATTCTGAAAGAATATACTTAACATCTATAGAAAATTTAAAGCTAAAGGTCATTTGGATATTGGCCAATTTCCTTATTATTAAACTCCAAAAAAGTGTGGTAGTGTATGGAAACTCTTAACTTGCACATATGTTAGATCTAGTTCATGGATTTTTGTAGTATTTACCTCATTCATTGGCCCAAATTTTAATGAATCGTGATTCATTTAAACTTAAACTAGCAGGGGTTTCACCTTCTTGACCAATATCTTATCACGTCAATTCATAAATGAGGTTTTTAAATTGTCAAAAATAAGGTTAATATATTGTAGGTATTGGGGTGGGTGTGTGGGATATGGGGGGTTTTATAGGTATTGGGGGGTATAAAGGGGGAATCTAGTAAAAATAGGGGATATATAGTAAAAATAGGGTTTCTTTTATTGGAAAAATGTATTGGGAGGGGGGTTCAATAAGAGATTTTGGGAGGTATTTTTCAATACCTAGTAAAATTAGGGGTATTATTTAATATCCCATGAATGCACGTGATATGTCATTAGTTCACTACGTGGAGAACCCGTGTTTGAACTATGCCAACTACCATCCAGAAAATTAATGTAGGGGAGACAAGAGATGATCGTCCTTAACCAAACACATGGAGTGCACTTGTAGTCACACAAACTACTTGTGTACAATGTTGGAGATTTTAAATCTTGAGGTATTTCAACTACACCAATCATCCATTGCTGAAATAATTATCACAAGGGGAGGTGGTAGAAAATTTCCATTAACCAATAGTGCACATTCCTTAGGAAAGGAAGGAGGAGGAGGAATGTATGTGCTATATAAACTATATTAGGGTCCTAGCTTAACCTCCCTACTTTAGTCTACCTAGGAGTTAGTCAATTATTGTATGCAACCATCCTCTTTGAATAAGGCCCATTAGATAGTAGTGGATAATTATTTAATGTAGAAGGGTCCACATTATAAGGACCATTAGGTAGTCGGTAACCATTAGTGATGGGACCATAAGTAGTTAGGGTTTTTTCTATTATGAATATATTTAAACAGATATGAGGCTATGGAATGTTTGTCTTGTGTTGTT
>ML823918.1:68713-95764 GCA_009831015.1 Picea engelmannii
AGCTAGATCTATTATGTGCAGGTTCAACACATTTACAAACAAGATCTCAAAGTCTTATAGGATCTTCATTTTAGCATAGAGGAAGACAATTGTGAGTAGAGATGTTAATTTCAAGGAGAACTTGGCATCTAGGAGATCTCAAGATTCATCAATAGTGATAGAGGACAAGGAGCAGCATGATCCAAAGGATGAGCAATAGTATACAGTTCAAAATTTAAGTGGTGAGGAGGATTTATCCCCTTATAGTCCTGTTAGGAAATCCAAGTGGATATTCCAAACATTGGAGGATGTTGGTGAGGCTCCTAGGAGTGCAGTCATAGAGTGAAGGCCTCTGAAGAATTTTTTGAACTATATGACACTTATGAGTAGAATCATTGATTCCAATCCTTCCATTTTTTAGGAAGCAACAAATCAATAGGTATGGCGAGATTCCATGGTAGAGGAGTACACCCCTATTATGAGGAATGATATTTGGGACATGGTGTCGAGACAGGAGGGGAATTTAGTTGTGAGTTCCAAGTATCTCTACAAGATCAATCAAGTTGAATATGGTAGCATAGAAAATTTCAAGGCAAGGTTTGTGGAGAGAGGGTTCTCCCAAAAAGAGGGAGTGGAATATGAGGAGACATTTTCTCTAGTCACCAATATACTTTTATTTGAGTTGTTATTTTATTTTCTTTAGTTATGAGGTGGAGGATACATCAAATCGATGTGAAAACAACTTTCCTCAATGAGATCATTGATGAGGATTTATACATAGAGAAATCCTTGTGTAGGCTTAATAAATCCTTGTATGGACTCAAACAAGAACCCAGAGTGTAGTATTCTAAGATTGACAGATACTTACAAAGTATGGGCTTTAGCAAGAGTGAGGTGGATCCTGACTTGTACTTAATACTTGTTGGAGAGGATCCTCTCATCTCGGTTCTATATGTTGATGATTTATTTCTCACAGGTGCATAAGAGGTTATTGCATGGTACAAAGTGGATTTATCTAGTGAGCTCGAGATGAAGGAAATTGGCTTGATGCATTATTTCTTGGGATTATAGGTATGGCATATATCAAGAAACATATTCATTGCTTAAGGGAAGTATGCAATTGAGTTCTTGAGGATATTTAGGATGGAAGAATATAAATCAATGGCTATGCATACAGCTACCAATCTAAAGAAGGTGATCACTTCATATTTAGAGTTGGTAGATCCCAGAATATATAGACAATTGATAGGGTCCCTGATGTATTTGGTCAACATCAGGCCAGATATTTGTTTTACTGTGAACACCTTGAGTCAGTTCATGGTGGATTTGAGGCAGCTAGATTGGATAGAAACAGAACATGTGCTCAAGTACTTGATAGGTACAATGGAGTATGGATTGATATATATTGGAGGATATGGAGTGGAGTTGCAGGGATATATAGACTCATATTGGGTAGGCAGTGCAATAGATAGAAATACCACCTCGAGGTGTTTCTTCATCTTGGGATCAACAATGATTACTTGGTTCAATTGGAAGCAAACTTATGTAGCACTCAGTTATGTAGAGGCAGAGTATATGGAAATGAGTATGGATATATGTGAATCTATTTGGATTCACAAATTGCTTACCAATTTATTTGATCAAGAGTTAGAGTCTACGGTGATATACTATGATAATCAGAGTTGTATCAAAATCTCAGAGAATCCAATATTCCATGATAGGTCCAAGAATATTATGATTAGATACCACTTCATTTGGGATAGGATCTAGAAGGGAGCAGTGAAGATTTAGTATATTTCCATAGATGAGAAGGTTGCAGATATTATGACCAAGCCCTTAGAGAAAGGGAATTTTTTTTCTTCAGAGACGGACTTCGAGTAGTGCATAATACCTTCCTCTCTAAGAGGGAGTTTTAATGAATGTAGCATCATACAGGTATTTCCGCATAGGCTTGGTGTCTAGCATGCATAATTTGTCTAAATTCTTCTATATTGGTAACTTTACTTTAGTTAAAGGAATTATTAAAGTAAAGTGATTTTATTAATTAATTAATTAATTGAGTTATTTAAGGAAATGCTAAAAGTAATTAGCATGTAATGTAAATATCAAGTGAAGTGATAAGTAATAACAACTATTGATCACTTTGGAGATTAGATATAGATTATAGCTCTTGATTATAAAAGCAAGGCTAGGGTAAAGGAGGAAGACATTTGAGACCTATTTTTCAGGTTGATTGAGAGAGATTGGAAGAGGAAAGAGAGAGTTGGATCATGAAGGACTGTGATTCAAGGGGATCTTGCATATGTGGATAAGGACTTCCATATAGAGATCAATTCAAGGAGAAGAGAGAATAGAGGCTTCCGCAAGTGGGTTTTGGTCAAGTGAACCCATAGGAAAGTGTTGCATCACACGAAGATTTCCATATAGGATTTTCATACAAGTACGTGGGTGTTAGTGGATACAAGCCCATACACGCAGGATCACAGTAGGGACAAGAACATACATCTTGAAAGTGTGCAGTTTTGGGTCGTACAATAGACCATACTTTTCTAGGTTTGTTAGTAGTTGTATGTCTCTCAGTGGGTCATTATCCCTATTATAGGAGACTTGATTTTAGCATAATAAAATTATTTTCAGCATCGGTTTTCCCTCCGGGGTTTTTCTAGGGGTATCTACCCAAAAATATTGGTGTTCATGTGTGCATGATTTGGTTTCCAATGTTTTTATTCCACTATATTTATTAAGTTGAATGTTTCAGTAGTATATTCTTATTTTTTGAGCTGCTAAACTGATTTGCAATAAGGAAATCACTAGATAACAAGATACCTAGTTGTTGGAGTAAAGGGTTTTCAACAAGTACATCATTTACTATCTTAGTAAAGGAATTTTTGGTCACAAGCTTCGATACTCTCATGTTGAGAAGTTTTCCTTGATAGTCATACATGTTTTCCAACGATTATGACATTACATACTCTTGGGAAAGACCACTATTGTTTTTTATTCCAACCCAATGCAACACATCCTCAGTCGTTAGATCATTGGGGGAAAGTACTTGAAGTGGATTTTCATCCTCCAAGAGTTTGACCTGGAGATTTTTTCCTCCAAGTCTAAGAAATATTTGGATTTTGTAGAGTTGTTGTTTGAACTTCCCCAATTCAATGATGAACCCATGGTTAATTAATATTTCCCTGATGTGTTTTTATTCCTCATTGACTTGCCTAATACTTGGTATGGAGATGTATTGGTCTACCTCCAGAACCAACATTTATGTCCTCATATTTCCCATGATGAACGTCATCGCATAAGGAATCAGGCTAGACACTACATCATTGTGAATAATACCCTTTATCATCAAGGGGTTGATTTGATTCTACGTCGGTGCATTATCCATGAGGAAGCTGAAAGAGTTTTGAATGATTTCCATGCTGGGGCATGTGACAGTCATCTCTTTGGGTTGGCCACAGACCAGAAGATATTACATGTTGTTTACTTCTTCCCACAATTTTCAAGGATTGTGTGAACGCGATCCATAAATTTCATTCTTGTCAAATATTCACCTACAAGATGCATGCTCACCGTGCCCCACTCCATCCTGTGGTGATCGTCAATCCCTTTTCCAAATGGGGGATTGATTTTATCACATGTAAGCCTACCTCAACTAATGGTCATGGATACATCATCATGGTTGTTGACTGCTTCACTAAATGGGCTGAGGTATCACCTATCTTTTCTAACGAGGACACCATCGCTTCTCTTTTCATGTTCAATCACATTATTTCTAGGTTCGACGTTCCTAAGACCATAGTGATGGACCAACGGTCCCATATTTGTAACAAGATAATGACCAAATTAGATGCGAGGTTGGTTTTTTTCCATGAGAACTCGATGCCCTATTACCCTGAAGCCAATGGCTAGGTAGAAGCCATCAATCATGTCCAAAATACCATGATCTAGAGGATGTTAGGGAAACACAAGACAAGCTGGCATATTATGTTATTTTCGACATTATGGGCTTGTCATACCTCTACCAAAATTGCCACTAGGTTTACACCTTTTCAACTTGTTTAGGGTCTGGAGGCATTATTACTAATTGAATGTGAAATCCCATCAATGAAATTCACTGTAGAACTATTGCATAACAACTTCATCGAGGCAGATCATCTCTTGTACTTGGCCTATCTTGATGAACAATCTCGTGATGCTACCTTGGCCAATGAAGTCCACAATAAATGCATTAAAGCATAATATGATAAATCTGTCCATCCTCGTGTATTTTCATAGGGTGACCTAGTCTTGATTTATGATCAGGACCATGACATTCTAGGTGCAGGTAAATTCGAACCCTTTTGGCATGGTCCCTACATTGTTAAGCATGACTTGAAATGAGGGTCCTACAAGTTGGTTGATTATGACGAAAATTCTCTTTCGGAGCCTCACAATGAGCTAGAAGTATTATTCTTAGGCCTTCATGCCACATGATTCTATGTACATAGTTGTGCTTTTGATTTGGAGTCGTGTGCTTTGATTTTTGTGTGGATTGAATGTCTCGGTTAGCTGCTTATCATGATTTATGCATGATTTGCAGATGTCATCATCCTCCTCCATCTACGTGGGATATGATGATGGTGTCAGTTGTAGTACCCAGAATATTGCTTCTACCACTTAGGTGATCTTTTCACCCACTGACAAGATCATGAGGTCAAGAGGTGTTTACCTTGGTCCTACAAATAATAAAATTGCAGAATATTGTGTTGTCATTGAACTATTGTTCAAGGCTCTCACCCTTGGCATATGTCATTTAGTTGTTAGGTTAGACTCCCAGCTAGTGGTCTCACGGTTGAATCGCACATATAGCGTCATACATCCTATCCTATTGCATAGGTATTTGTGGGTTTTCCTTCTTGAACGCTACTTTGAGTACATTGAATATTGTTACGTTTTAATAGGGTCTAATATGTTGGTTGATTCATTGGCTAATTATGTGTTAGATTGGCATTTGTCTCATTAAATTAAGTTTTTAGCATGGATGTACATAAAAATGGGTTATTAGTCACATCATTAGACATCCATAGGTAGCATCAAAAACAAACATATGTATATATATCCACAAATTGTGTTACATCCTTCAAAAATGAGTTGCATATACAAAATTTGAAGCTCTATTGGCCTCATGATATAAAAAATGTAGATCAATTAATATATGTGTCTAGTACAAAATGGGGATACCATTGGCTATTCATCTCGATGTTGACTTCCATGGTAGCATAAGACTACCTAAGCCACCTTATGGAGAAGTTAGTGAAATGGGTGAGATACACCTTTCATGTGCCATTGCATATGCAATGACAACTCATCCTATGGCGTGGGGGGGACTCCCACGGTCATCCACTCCAATGTTTTTTGGACACAATGCAACTCTTTGTTATTGTCACCTCCCACCCTCTCCGATGACTCTTCATCGTTTCTCTGACGACGACCTAGAACCCATCCCTCTAAATGATCCAATCCAACATCTGTGATAGAATGAAATTGTGTTAGTTATTTTTCACCTTCCAAAAAAATAATATATTCCAAAAATAAAAATAATATGGAAATATATAAAAACCAAAAAATACACTTACCCATGGGGCCCCACGCCTCACCTGGGGAGAGAGGAAACTCTAGATATTTTTGAAATTTGGTCCTTGCATCCTCGATACTGACAATATGGTGACATCACAAAATGGTTAAACCAACCCTGTATTGATTTGGATGTTTCCCCCCTGGTACTCTTACCCTATACTCGGCCCATACTTCCATCCATGGATCTTGAGGCATTGTCTCACCCATCACTATCTAGGACCTTAGTTGAGGCACCCGCTCCATGAAATTATCACCAAGAGGTAGCCATACCTGAACTGATTCTACTTTCCCTTCTTGCATCAAGACAATTGGGTCTTCATGTTAGATAATACTACCTCACACTAGTTAAATATTGTCGACTCTAGGCACATCGTTTCCACCTACACACTGGTCTTTGTTTCTAAATATGGTCATGTTGATCCCGCTGTAGGAGTTATTCAAAATAGTATGGTCATGAGAATCAACTCTATATTATCCTCAATTGGGATCTTTCCACTCATCTAGTGGGAACCATATCGACAAAACTTCTCTATGAAGTCCATCACGGAGCGATTATCTCTTCCTAGTGAATAATCTACCTGCCATGGTATACCCCTCTGGGATAAACAAGTACAGAAATACACATCATCTAATTCCAACTGCAACACTTTACCCTAGATAATAAATCATTCTTGTTCAGGGTGCCAAAACTGAACAAGTTGGTACAGTAGGTACTCATGGGATCCTAGTAGCGGACACCAGAATAATTTCAGCAACACACACTCCTTGAGAGATGCCAAGGTAATTTCATCCTCTTGGGAAGAAAAGTCATCAGCCTCATGGGATCTCTCATTCCACTCAATCATCTTGTTGATTTACCTACACACATCTAGGAAACATAAATAGAATAAACTCGTCAAGAAAAATTCACCCAAAATGTGGCTCATTAAAAGAAACACCCAAAACCCTCTACGTGTGGCCTATCAATATGAGGCAAATTCTTGGGTCATTGCATGATGGACTATAGGAATAACGTGATGAACCACATAACACCTATATAGAACCATGTGATGACCCCCAAAAATTTGGGCCTCTCGGCTGCTAGAAGATAGGGCCTGTGGGCTGCCCATTTCCCCACTAAAATTCATGCAAAATAGAAAGGAAACGAAGATGGGATTCCTAGTTCTTACCTAGATTAGATAGAAAGTTGAATGGTTGAGACAATCCTCCATAATGATCTCCAAACACCTGCACTTGGAGGAGGGTTTTTCTCCAAAGCACTCCACTCACCTATCTTTGCAATGAAGAATGAGTTTTTACCATGGTATTTTATAACTTTTTGGGAAATAAAAAATTATTTTATCACGTTGAGACCAAGTAAGTGGGATCCTTTTCATTATTTGAGTGTATTGTTATTTTAATGCCATTTTTAATTAAATTGACCCTGGAATCTAGTTTTCACATGTTCAACAATATTATGGGGACTTTATTATGAAAATGGAGACTTCCACTGAACTTGAGGTACATGTTCTTAAACCAACATATAGGGATAGGTTTTTTCTTGCATTTATTGTCTTGCATTATTAACTGCCCATTCTTTTTTCACGTGCCTTAGGTTTGATCCCCTCAGTTTGCAACATTATCTACTGTGTTTTCACATCGTAACTTGTTTGGTAGTGCCTACCCTTCATGGGATCCCTAGTTAGCACCCGTATTTCCATTTGGTTTCCATGTTGTGATTTCCCATAGGCCCAGGAACCTTCCTGTATCCCTACCATGACTTTATTTGGATCTTCATTATCTTCTCTACATCTATATTCTTTCCATATCTTGAGGGGGTTCCCAAAATGTTTGTTGCTTAATGGTCACCTATGAATTTGTTTCTTGCGTCATGCCTCCCATCACTACATTGTTGTTTTCCTAGATCCCACTTGCCACTATTGTAGTAGCATTGACCATATGCCTCTTGCATTATTTGGCCTTTGTTTTGCATCCACCTACCTATGGAGAGAAAAACTGTTAAGAGTGGATCTCACTTTCCTATACCATTTTCATTCATCTTGCTTAGGTCGGTTTCATGTGCATAGAACATAGGAGCATTCTATTACACCACTCGTTCTCTCCAATTGAGTACACTTTTATCTCTTTTTCAGACTTGTAAAAGGACACGAAAAAGGTACATACCAAGCATACATTTGTCCTCCTTTCATGATCTATAAATCATGAAGGAGAAAAAAAACACAAAAAAAAGAGTGGGGGGATTTTCACCATTGGTCTATTCCCAAAATGGCAGCATCAGTTGAGTCTCCCTTGAACATGGCACCTGTTTGATTCCTCATCATATAGTTGAGTTTTATCTTTCCTAGGAGTTGTCCCTGTAATATGAGTCAGAGATACTCCTCTGGATGGTTACTCTTCCAGTCATCATGGAGTGTGCTTTAGTGCCTCCTGCATTGTTGCACTATATCCTTCCAACTCTTGTGTCTTACTTCCAAGTCACCATTGTGTCGTGATAGATGTTCAAGGGAATTTTAAGCTTGAGTTGACCATCTATTGTTTTGTTGAATTTATAATTCATTGATGCCTTTGTTAGTGGTACTTAGTGATTCTCTCTCTTCACATCATCTCTCATTATATATTTCATGTCGATTGATGGGGGATACATGAAGACCCTCCTTTGATTAATTTCTTCCTATGGAATTCAACAAAATATATAGGAAAGGGATCTAGAAACTAGCTAGTACCTTGGAGCTTGTAGTCATCAGTGGCAGGCATCCTCGTGATCAATAGTGGGTCTACATCATTAACTCCTGATTGATTGATTTTATGAGTGTTCAACATCAAATACTCTATTCACACTTGCTATATTGTACTAGGTAAATCGGGATCCATCTTCCTCATTAGTGGGTACCCTTACATCTGTTAATGGTATACATCAATGACCAGTAATCAAGAAGTTTATACCATGCTTGACATCATCTCATCTATTTTCATAATGTATATTTGTACCATCAGGGTTTGGGATGAATACTTTAGGTTGGGGACACATCATTCCTTTACAACATCCCCTTCCAAGTTGCGATGGAGTATATAACTTATCTATGAGTAATTTGAAAACTTCAGGGGCACTTCCCGCAGTGTTTATTGTCTTCCTGATGTATATATGTTGTGTCACAGATCCACATTTGATTTGTTGGTGGTTATATTGTATATGTGACAGATCCACATTGTATTTTCTTGTGGATATGATCTCAATAATGACATGGATCCACCATGTATTCTTTCGTGGCCATGGTATTTCATTTCATGTCATGGATCCACAGTGTATTTTTTGGGGGCCATTCTCTTCAGAGTCTGAGTATGTATACCTAGGGGATAGTATATATATGCTTTGTTTGATTGCAGTTCCATTTTTCTCTCGGGACCTCCTTTTCTCTCTCCTGACACTACCTCACATGGACACTATTTTATTGTAATGTGTTTCGTCCATCCTTTCCTTTCATGACCTGACACATTAGGGGGCATATATTATATCCTTAATTTCCAATCTATAGGTCAGACGAGAATCCAGCAGAAGATGAAATGCAAAGCACATTTATTTCTTGAGATTTAGGACCTTTTTTAGGGTCGTCGTGGGACTCATAAGAGACAACATGTGATGATCATCACATGTCTTCTATAGTGAAACAAGCGATGATTTGTGTAACCTTCTATATTCGATGAGTTTTTAAGAGCTAAGCATTGGGTGAGTTATATCTTCATGGCATGAGCCTAGGAACTTGCATCATTCGAGTTTCTATCAGGTTCTAGAAGATATATAATCTCTCCAAAACCTCTTCCAAGAATCTATATAATAAAGACAAGCCTCGAGTAAGGGAGAAAGAATCATTTGTAGAGTTATGTTGTTCAATTGCAGAGGTTATTTTTCTATTCAAAGAAACCATAAATAATATTTCCTAGTTTGATCAAGAATTTGAGGAGAAGCAATGAGAAAGGAGCCAAAGGGGAGTGCATCAACATATAAACTATAAAACTTGATGTATTCTCTATGGTTTAATCAACAAATCATTGGTTTTCCCTCAAGTTGTTTGTGTTTAATTCATAAATGTTGGATTTGATCTTATAAGCAATAGATCAAGATAGATCTAATGAATTTGATTTTCCTAACACTATAAGGATAGTGGATAGGTGGTTGTTTGTATCCTTGTGTATAGGAAGCATATTGGAGGAGATGGAGCTAGATCGTAAGAGTTGCAATAGCCAGGACATGCAAGGAAAACCATCATTCTAAAGGTGTGATCAATCCCCTTCTTAGTTAAAAGGAAAATAATTTTCTTGCATCTAGGGAACCATAAGAAGTCTAGTCCCATTGTCTATATAGGACCAATAGGTTGATCCTAAGGAGATATACTTACCATACTGGTGGTATTTCTCCAATAACACTTGGATAATGTGTATTGACTATAGAGAATTGAACAATATCACACTCAAAAATCAATACCCTTTGCCCAAGATCGATGATCTATTAGATCAAATGCAACATGCAAAATATTTCACCAAGATGGATCTCAAATTGGGATACCAACATGTATGCATCAAGGGATAATACACCTGGAAGACTGACTTCAATAAAAGGCAAGGTTTGTATGAATGGTTGGTCATGCCATTTGGTTTATTTAATTCACCAACTACAATTATGAGAATAATGAATAAAGTATTATTGCCATATCTAGATTCATTTGTTATAGTCTATTTGGATGATATATGGGTTTATAGTGCTACCTAGGAAGAGAACATATCACATCTCATGCATATGTTAGAGGCTCTAAAGAAGCACCAACAATTGTCTAGCTTCAAGAAATGTGAGTTTTCTCAATAGTCTTTCATGTATTTAGGATATGTGATCCGTAGAGGGGAGCTCAATATTGGAGGACATCATGAAATGGTCAATTCCTACAACTGTCACTGAAGTTAGGATCTTTGTTGGGGTAGAAAAGTACTTTTGGAAGTTCATTGCTTCATTTTTAGCAGTAGTTGTACCACTCCATTCCATAACAACAAGTGGTAAGAGTTTCCAGTGGAGGAAGAATCAGTAGAAGGATTTTGATGAGTTGAAAAGAAACATCAGTCAAGCACTAGTTCTCACATTACCAAACTTGCAATATCCTTTCAAGGTGGAGAAAAATTAAAGTGGGTATTCCATTGGAGTAGTTTTGATGCAAGGAGGAAGGCGTGTATGCTATGATTATGAAATATGTCATGGGACAATTATCAACTAACCTACCTATGTCAAGGAATGCTTTGCTCTAGTTCAAGTTGTCAAGAAGTGGAAGAACTATTCTATGGGAAAGGACATCATTATCCACATATATTACCCGTTGCTACAATATTTGCAGGCCCAGAGTAAGCTACAAAAAACTACACATTACAAGTGGATGGTGTTTTTATAATAATTTTATCTAGTCATCAAGTATAAGAAGGGAAACACAAACAAGTTGGTAGACATGCTTTCAACTCCACCCACATCCAATATTACATCTTTGGGAACTATGATGCACATGGAACCTTTTACCCATGATGCATACAGAGAGGCATACACAGAATATGATGACTTCATGGAGGTGTTTCAGTAGCTATAGGGCCAAACTCATATAGAATAAGGTGATGACAAGGTTGAATTTCTTTTCCAGAATGGGTTACTCTACAAGCGCAACAAGTTATTTGTCCGAACGAATACAACTTATAAGAGAGGCTCACATCTCCAAGGTTGCAGGATATTTTGGTGTTGGGAAGACAATTACCAACTTACAAAGGTATGTGTATTTCCCCATAATGTAGGAAGATGTAGCATGATATATTAGAGGATGTATACTTTTATGTACTAACAAGCCCAATAATATGAAGCAAGGTCTATACCATCCCTTACCTATACCCACTCAACCTTAGGAAAGTGTTTCCATGGATTTTGTGGGAGGTTTATCAACAACCAGTAAGGGACATGAATATCTATTTGTGGTAGTTGACAGGCTCAACAAGGTGTGCATTCTCATGCCTTGTAAAAATACCATCAAAGGACAAGAAGCAACAAACATTTTCTTTGAACAGGTCTGAGTGCACTTTGGGATACCAAGGAGCATCATCTCATACGGACATACTAGATTTATCAGTACATTTTGGACTACATTCTTGGAGAAGATGGACACTAAGTTGAAGAGATATACAACATTACATCCACAGACAAAACTATTCAAAAATACTTTGGTGCAGCGTCTAAGGGGTTATAATCAAAATCATTTGAAGACCTGGCATGAAAATATGATGTACATACAACACTCTTATAATAGAGCAGTACACACTTCTATTGGTAAGTCCCCTTTTGAAGCTTGTTTTGGGTATTTTCCACCTTCTCCCTTGGATGTTGTTTATGGAAAACAAGGAAGAGTGAGGGAAGACACCATGAGAGAAGAATTAAAAGTAGAGAAGTTTGTCGAAAATATTAGGTAGATCCATTTTCAAGTACAAGAGACACTAAAGAGGTCACATGAAAGGTACAAGGCACGACTTGATCAACACAAAACAAAAAAAATCATTCAAAGTGGGAGAGATATTTTGGTTACAGATGAAAAATGAAAGAATACAAGGTCCAAACCCGATCACTAATTGAGGGTTGAGGAATTCAATACCCTAACCCTAGACGACTATCGAGCTATGTTAAATATCACGTTTCTAGGAGGAGAAGGGGTTCTATTCTTTTGCATTGTATTTTGTTCCATAGCTGAGAAAAACATCTGAGAGTGGTATTCTATGAGAATAATATAGGAGGAGAGATTTTGTAGCAAGCATACAAGCCACAATGTCAAAGGAAACTCCATAGAGAGTTCCTCTTTCTTTGTACTTTCATTTGAAGAAAAGAGAGCAGAGTGGCCCCACCTTCTAGCTGGGTTTTCTCCTATATTCGGTTTCCCGGGTCATATCTTGTGTTTATTTGTGGATAGTGTGTGAGTATTTATTTTTGTTCTCTATTTTTTGCATTTTATCTATTTCATAATTTTTAAGCATAAAACCAATGATTAAAGAATCTAAGATATGAAGGAAATTAACATTCACAGTAAAGATTTCAATATTTTATTGGATTTGTTGTGACAAACTATCCAGTGGATTATCCATGATAGTTTACACATCATGGGATCTCTTAAATATCAAGAGATTTTCATCTCATTTTTTTTATCTCTCTTGATACTTAATAAACAAGAAGTTGAGATAGATCTACAATTATATACTAGTTTTCATTTTAGAGGTGGAAAATTTTAAAGATCAAAGTTAAATCCATTCTTATCATACACCCACATAATTAACCTAATACAAAACACATAATTTACCATTATCATTTATTCCTAAAATGACAAATGACTACTTGGGTTTCTCTATAAAAACAAATGAACATGATTAAGTATCCTTCAATTAGGATGGCCAAAAGTGATAGGATGGAAAGGTTTTCTCATAAATAAATAAATCGATTATCATCTCTTGTAGACAAGGTAGATATTAACACTTAGAATTCTCTTAGATAGAGAATCATGGAAATGCATTTCTAAAAGAGAGCGACTAAACCATGAATGTGGATTCTCTTTAAAACTTTGAGAAATATGAGAATAAAATGCTTTAGAGCTAAAGGTCGACTATGCCAAGATTAACAAAAAAAAAAATCAGTGAAAAACAAACCCACTTCTTAAACAATGTCATCCCACAGATTGTCAAATGAGAAAAGGTAACCCACAAGAGATGATTAATAGTAATACGGTATTACTTTCCAAGAAAAATAAATAGAAGAATCAGTTACCAATAATTCCTAGAAGGTCCTCAAGCATCAAATTGGATTCTCATAGTCTTCAATCATCAAATGAATGAAAAATTGAGATGAATGAAGAAAGGATACTACTAAGTAGATTGAGAAATACTTCAAAGCTTATGTAGAGTACATTCAACTTATATGTTGGTCCTATAAATAATAGGATGCAACAGGGTCATGGTAATTAACATCAAATGAACTAAGAAGAAAAAAGTGAACATTATCCTACTATAAAGATCCAAATCATTTTATTGTAATTAGTTGAACCTTTCATAAAGCAAGTGAATTGTTTTCCCACTAGTTATTTTCATAGTCCATTTGGTTGTGTTCTTGGTGTATGGTAACTTATTTGGGTGATTCTGAAAGAATATACTTAACATCTATAGAAAATTTAAAGCTAAAGGTCATTTGGATATTGGCCAATTTCCTTATTATTAAACTCCAAAAAAGTGTGGTAGTGTATGGAAACTCTTAACTTGCACATATGTTAGATCTAGTTCATGGATTTTTGTAGTATTTACCTCATTCATTGGCCCAAATTTTAATGAATCGTGATTCATTTAAACTTAAACTAGCAGGGGTTTCACCTTCTTGACCAATATCTTATCACGTCAATTCATAAATGAGGTTTTTAAATTGTCAAAAATAAGGTTAATATATTGTAGGTATTGGGGTGGGTGTGTGGGATATGGGGGGTTTTATAGGTATTGGGGGGTATAAAGGGGGAATCTAGTAAAAATAGGGGATATATAGTAAAAATAGGGTTTCTTTTATTGGAAAAATGTATTGGGAGGGGGGTTCAATAAGAGATTTTGGGAGGTATTTTTCAATACCTAGTAAAATTAGGGGTATTATTTAATATCCCATGAATGCACGTGATATGTCATTAGTTCACTACGTGGAGAACCCGTGTTTGAACTATGCCAACTACCATCCAGAAAATTAATGTAGGGGAGACAAGAGATGATCGTCCTTAACCAAACACATGGAGTGCACTTGTAGTCACACAAACTACTTGTGTACAATGTTGGAGATTTTAAATCTTGAGGTATTTCAACTACACCAATCATCCATTGCTGAAATAATTATCACAAGGGGAGGTGGTAGAAAATTTCCATTAACCAATAGTGCACATTCCTTAGGAAAGGAAGGAGGAGGAGGAATGTATGTGCTATATAAACTATATTAGGGTCCTAGCTTAACCTCCCTACTTTAGTCTACCTAGGAGTTAGTCAATTATTGTATGCAACCATCCTCTTTGAATAAGGCCCATTAGATAGTAGTGGATAATTATTTAATGTAGAAGGGTCCACATTATAAGGACCATTAGGTAGTCGGTAACCATTAGTGATGGGACCATAAGTAGTTAGGGTTTTTTCTATTATGAATATATTTAAACAGATATGAGGCTATGGAATGTTTGTCTTGTGTTGTTATATCTGGATCATTGCAATGAAAGTTCGTTCCACCTTAAGAGGCAAGTGAACATTATTTTCCTTCTAATCCTTATCATAACACAAGTGTATCTTTTACATATTTCATCGTATTTCCTCTTGTATCTAGTTTCCTACAATGATATTCTTTGTATACCTAGTTATGTTTCAATTTTAAGGTTTAATGAACACTACAAGTTCTATCAGAGCTCTTTCTTGAGCCAACATGCCTTTAGTTTTTAGAAAATTTGTTTAGACTATGGATGGGTTTTGATCTCTTTAAATAACACATAGGTCTATCATTCAATGCGTAAAACTACAATTAGGGAAAACTACATGCATAAAATACAATTCATGTCACCTAGTTTGACACCCTTGTAACCTCTATTGGTACCACTTTGAGTAGTACCACATCAGAAAACACCTATATACATAATTGTCTTCCATGTACCCTCACGTGTATTGGAATCCCTTTAGGCGTACCTGAAACCATCCTTACATAAAATTGTGGCTATCCTATTTGTATAGTACACCAAGAACAAAACTTGGGGAGATCACTCTTTCATGGCAAGGTATAGAATAATACGGCTAAGGGTACAATCTATCCTCCTTAGTTGGTGCCATGAAAGATTCAACAAATTAATATTGTTGGAAATGCTTCGGTATATCAGAGAGTTATATCACTTGACACTTCTCTATCCTTAGGACCCTGTAAACCCTAGATTTTGTAGTTGGCCAACGAAATTCCTATATCTTTAAATCTAGAAGGAATTTGGAGATTATGGTAGCATAGTAATATTCAGCGGGGAGTAATACTCCTACAAACTTGAAAAAAAATCTCTAGGTTTTACTAACACCATTGTGGGAGACCTATCTCCAAATATTACTTTCATGTTGTTGATTTCTTGGATATACCTCTCAAGTAACCCTTTCTGTGTGGAATTGATAGTGTAGTGATTCATAGCATATCTAAATGAACTCTTTTAAATCCACTAATCACCATGAGATAAGTGGAGAATAACACTTCCACAAAATATTTTTTGGTCCCATGGTTTAGACTCACAACATGGCAAACATAGAGAACCAAAACTAGGACATGCCTGCTTAGAACCAACCTCTAGAAGCGATAGTTTCTAACATTGAGTCTACACTCAAATATATGAACAACATAATGACATCAAAATGCCTAATGTTAAGGTTGTTAAGTTCCCACTTGAATATAGATATATGAGATACAAACATTGATCCAACTAACGAGGAATATGTATCCCACAAAGTGTAGGACATGCACATGCTTTTTCAATATTATCCCTGCCCACACTTTCAATATCGCAATACATGGCACCATTTTCCAAAGGTTGACATGAAAACAAATGGTGCTTCCAATCCCATAGCGTGGGTTAACCAATTGGAACACTATTTATCTCTCCATGGAACTACTGATGAACTAAAAAAACTAAAATTGGGGCCCTTATATTTGGATGTAGAATGTTAGTAGTGGAAGAAATGGTATAAGAAATATTATAGAGGCTACATTGCCTAGACCTAGTTTGTGAAAGTCCTTATGATTGTTTTAAACTTGACACTCACTATTTGGGATGCCTGGCCAATTATGCAAAACCAAAACAATTATGGACTATATTACTACCTTTGAACAATTGGAAACATGCATGAGGGATTATCTGATTTGGTTTTAAAGAATGTTTCATATGTGGTCTCAAGGAAGCAATTAGAGCATACATCATATGTAGCACCCAAAAACATGGTTGAAGGTGTTAGGATATTTAGACACTTAGGAGTTAGTTAAGATCTACTTGGTATAATGTGTCGTTAGGTAAAAGTGTGTTTCTTAGTATTTTTCTTTAGTATGCATTAGTATGCATTTGTAGTTAGGAAATCTGACAGTCATGATATGTTCCCGACATAGAGTGATCCGACGATTCATATTCTCCTCGATCTTAAAATCCATTGATCTGTGGCTTAACACTCGATTGCTCCATGATCTCTATTTAAAGGTCATGGAGGGTCATTTTTCGAAGATCTATTGTGAGAAGTTATCTTGTAAAATATCTATGTAATCTTTTTCTTTTGCATTATTAAACTACTCCAAGTGGTCACGTTGGCTGGGGCCATGGATGTTTCTCCGTAGGGGTTTTACCACGTAAAAACATTGGTGTGTTTATATTTGATATGTTTGTGTGAGTGGTTATTGAAGGTGTTCTTCCTCTGTTGGAATACATGTGTTTTTGAACATGGTATCAGAGCATGTTTGAAGACTTGCTCCTATTGTAGATCGAGATCATGAATCCGAGTTGCATCATGTTCGTTTTCTTCCATTTTCATACATTTATGGGCTGAGAGGACTCTTCCATTGCATCCATAGTGATTGTTTCATTCAGGAACACTTTTCGTTTCACTTGAAAATGTTTCCTTTTTCCCAAGATACGGCCATTTCAGCTAACACTTTTCATTTCACTCGAAAATGTTTCATGTTAGAAAAACAGGACCGCGGAGCAATAAAATAAAACAAATGCAGAAACAAAACATAAAAGACACACAATACAAGAGAGACACAGATTTACGTGGTTCACCCAGTGTGGGCAAAGTCCACTAGAGAAATTGCCAGGTCCTTCCTTTATTATTATCCAACAAATGAAGGGATACAACCTACAGCAAAACCTGTTCTAACTTCCTCTTCTTTTTCTCACAGTCTCCTCTCTCAGAATACAATATTCACCATCATCCATAGCCGCAATACATTTCCCTCATAAAAGAGGGTTGCCTTCTAGGGAAAAAACCCTAACATAATCTCTACCATTAGATCTGCAACCTTATAATGAACGGTCCAGATTTACAATGAAATTACAATATACTTTTACAAGGTAATTTTTGCTTCGGGAGCTTTGCCCCTGAACCCCCTCTTGCCCCCAAACCCCCCATCTGGGGGGATAGCCCCCCTGGACCCCATAGATGGGGTACCCCCCCTCTGCACTCCCCCACATGGAAGAGTGTTGATGCAGGAGCATCACTCCACGCAGCCAGCCAGCCAACCAGCCACGTCAGCGCGCACGCATTCAGAGCTAAAAGAGAGGCACAGCCTCATTTAAATTTGTAATGAATGTAATTTAAATACTTAGGCTGGTGAGCCAGGAAATCCATGATGTTGGCTATAGATAAGATAGGCATTTAATGGGTGTAGTGGCTGAGATCTAGATCCGATCCTGGACTAGACAATCCATTCATTGTGATTGATTGTAATTGAATAGGGTAGTTGAACCTCGAGGGAAGCGCTAAGAGCTCCTCAGGTAAAAGAGATTTCATATCTCATTTTGAGTTTGACAAGGTAGAGTAGAGAGGAGTCGGGAGAGCTCAGGAACACCTTGTAAAATATACAGGCATTTGCCATTATTAATACAGAGAAGTTTTTCCTGCATTTTTCTATCATTATATGCATGTCTGTGTGGGTTCCATATATATGTTGTATGTGTGTGTTGTTATCATGTTGTTGCCGAGAGTTGCATTTGATTTCAGGTTTGAGGGTCTTTGAGGTTTCATGCCATGAGGGCGTGATAGAGTGTTGCAGACTCTAAATACCAGTGCACAGGGGATGCACTTCTGAACTCGTGAGGAGTCAAACAGAGACATGCTAAGGCACAGACTGAAGTCATCAACTTAGGAGAAGAACACCTGTGAGGTTGCTGAACACCCCAGGAGGTAAGGCTGTGTAGCTGAGACACAGTCATAGACAGAACTTTGCTGTAAGTTCTGTAGGAGCTCTGCCAAGTGGGCATTGAGGATACGCACGGGTTCCATTGGAGAAGAACCCCATTGTGAGTTCGGAAGGACCAGAATCTCTGAGGATTCTGAGACCTCTACTAGAAGGGCATCGAGCGAATGCATAGGTTGCACGGAAGAAACCCAGGACTAATGAGCGTTCTGAGGAAAGAGACTCCGCCAGGAGGGTGTTGAGAAAGTGTGCAGGCAGGCACAGGAGGAAAGAAATCTTGGAGTTCTGAAGCAAAAAGCAGAGTCCACTGAGGGACCTGTATTGGTAGCTGAATACCCATAAAGACTCAGCAAGGAGGTTGCTTGAGCAGGAAGCCAGGAAGGAGTCGGTATTCTCCATCTGAGGGAGAAGAAGGACCAAATCCCCCAAAGGGTCTAAGTGTTCGTGGAAGCTCAGGATAGATAGCGCTTTGCGTGCGCAGACTCGGTAGGAGTGCAGGCATCAAAGAACCCTGTGAGGATTCAAAGGGCAGGAGCTCAGAAGGAGCCTATAGAAAGGGGGGACCGACAGCCGTTGGATCTCGTGAAGAAATCCCATCATCCGTTGGATCGGGAGAAGTAGCGCACGGTTTAGCCTCAGTAGGAGGAGCGCACAGAAGAGTAGATCTGAGCCGTCAGATCAAAAAGGGAAATCCCATCAGCCGTTAGATTGGCGGAAGCTGCACGAGGGATAGTAGTCGGGATTTTGGCCATCGAGAGATCGGAGTTCTCGAGGTCATGAGAACCGAGGTCTCGAAAGTCTCGAAATCTCGAGTGAAAATATAAGTTGTCCGGTTGGAGAGGAACAGGTGGCTAAATATCAGGCGCCGTCAATCATTTAGTTCATCGAAAAATTGGGGTTTGCGAAGACGAGAGTTTTGAGCCCATTGGAATCGCGATTGGCGATTTCCCGATGCAACTGGAGTCGTCGATCACTACGGGGACACGTGGCACGAGATACCGAGGAGTCGGGGTTCGACATTCAGGATTTTCCCATACCAAGGAATCGCTACAGTTGAATTAGTGATCACGCGATATCCGATAGCCCGACAAGGAGGGGTGACGTGGAGGAGAACACCCGCACGAATATCGGAGATTGAGTTTTCGGGATTTTCATTGTTGAAAGAATCGTTGCAGGAGGAATTCCGAAACTTCGAAGCGCGATAGCCATACGATCATCGTGTTGAGTGGAGGACAGGTGTCGGAGGATTAAGCCTCGTCTTGAGGAGACAGCAGGTGGCGTCGCATATCGGAGATTGGGGTTTGGTGAGGTCTATGACATTGTGCATCAGGAATCACGAATTTTTGAAACGCGAGTTCCCGATAACTATGGAAGCATGGGCCCAGGACTTTGTCGTGGACAGAGGATAGGTGGCATCGGAGATCGGGGATCTGAGATTCTAGGAGTGTGAGTTCTTCGCATTGCAAACTCGCGAACTCTGAAATCCTGATAAGGGGGAAGGAAACGGTCGTGTGGACTGGTAGGTCACGTGGGAAAGGAGTAGTCATAGGGGCTAGCACCATAGCGGGAGCGCCATCGCCAATCGGGAATCGGGGATTCAAGAGAGGAGAAACTCTTGACATCACATATGCCGATTTCTCGATATGGAAATCCCCGACAGGAGTGAGGAAGTATCGGCATTGAGACCCATCGGGTTTTGGGGATTTGTGAGACCCGAATCCGTGAGCGCAGAAATCACGATCACACGAAATCTGATTTCCCGATAAAACTGCAGGGAAGTTAATAAGAGATCCTATGGGTGACGAAAGGTCCCAATACGGGATTTTAAGGGAATTGTAGCTATACGGGCCTGAGAAGAAGAAGGTCCTAGTAGTTGCGGACGTGCCCTGGGTGGCATCTGCGACAGTGTGGTATCAGAGCAGGAAATCTATTTGTATATTGCAGACAGAGGAGGCAGGAAGAAAACAGAGCGTTGGAGGACTCTGTAAGGAATTGTTTGCAGGTAGGCAGAAGCCATAGACAGTCAGCACGACTGTGTGAGAATGAAGCTGGAACACTCAGGGATGCAGAGTGACAGTAGCATATCTGTTAGGGAAACAGATAGACACAGCAAGATGGCTACTGAAGGCCATAAGCATGCTCAATGGAAGAGCTCAAAGCTGATGAGCACAACAGAAATGGATAAAGAGCTCGCTGACATAAAGTAGGAGATGGAGGAGCTCGAAATGAAGATGCGGCAGGATAAAAAGCTGAGATGGGTGCATGAGTGGCCCATGAAGGAGCCAAATGTGAAATGGCCAGTCAGGGAGCTGATGGTCAAAAGACAGCAGAGGTTGTTAAAGAGATGGCTGAGGTATGCTGAAACCCTTAGGCCCATAGAAAAGGAGGACATGGTTCATGTATGTGAACCAGAGACTGGAAAAGGTCTCGATGATTGGGATGATGAAGAGGATGAATTGGGGTCGTCTGATGATCTCAACGACTGCTAGGAGGGAAGAATAGAAATTCCAGATTGCCAAGAGGGAAACATATTGAGATCAGCTGAGGATCTCAAAGACTGTCATGAGGACAGCCAAGGAATTTCAATTTTCCAGTTGGGCAATGATCAGAGATCACTTCGGGATATCGAAGACTGCCAGGAGGGTAGTGAGAGCATCGAAGACTGTCGGGAGGGCAGCGAAAGCATGTTGAACTGCCAGATGGGCAGAGATGAAGACTTGGGACCATCGGGAGGTCTCATGAAGAATTCGATTCGGCAGGGGTTGCTGATGAAGATGGGATCGGTTGATCTCATGGTCTGCCAAGGAAGCAGCAGCAGAAACATCCCATATTGCCAGGTGGGCAGGGATGAGCAGATAAATTTGGATCAACCAGAGGAGCTGACAGAGTAGATGAGCTCGCAAAGAGATCAGCAGGTGCAGCTGACAGAGGTGAAAGACCAGAATGATATTCTGATGATTGGGGGAATACAAGTATTCCCACCATTTTCCCAGGAGGAGACAAAAAATTATGTTGTAGATGATACAACAGCAGAAGAATAGTCACAGTTGGAGATGACTGTCAAAGAAGAAGAGTTGGAGCAGACTTTGGGAGCTGCCCAAGCAGATGAAGAAAATGAGCATTTGGTGGAATGTCTCGACACATTAAGTCAGGAAGTTGAGAGTGTTGTAGCATTAGAGATGACAACAGAAGAAGAAGCAGAAGGGAAGGAAGAGAGTGAGAATTCCGAGGAATGGCTCAAAGCCTTCAGCATTGAAGCTGAAGAGACTGCAACATGGGAGTTTGCAGCAGGAGAAGAAGAGGAAAACGAGCATTCCGAGGAGTGGCTCGATATTTTTAGCCGAGAAACTGAAAACACTGCAGCACGAGAGCTTGCAGCAGCAAATGAAGAAGACACAGACAACATATGTTTTGCTGATCTGTGGGAACAGATTGAATCCCTGGAAGAGATGGTAAAAGTGCAAGGAAGGCACATCCAACAGGTGAAGTTGGAAATTGATAAAGAAGGCATGGGGGATCATAGCGATCTTCCCAATGGACAAAAATTTTTGCAGCTGAGGAGACTGCAACAGCAAAACCAGCCACTGGAGCAGCTGGATGAAGTGATCGAGGAGATCATGGAGCTGATGTTGAAATCAGCAGACACTGCCAGCGAAGAGAAGTTGGGCAGAGAAAAGGCAGCAGCAGCAGCAGCGCAGCAGAAGTAGCAGTAGCAGGAAGATGGAGCGGATGGACAACTCCACAAATTTGTTTGGGATCCAGGAGGAGGATTCCCACAGCTATAGAGGAGGCTCATGAGCAGGAGCTCATGATTTTGGCAGCTGTGGAGTATGATGCAGGAGCATCACTCCACGCAACCAGCCAGCCAGCCAGCCACGTCAGTGCGCACGCATTCAGAGCTGAAAGAGAGGCGCAGCCTCATTTAAATTTGTAATGAATGTAATTTAAATACTTAGGATAGTGAGCCAGGAAAGCCATGCATTTATGCAGGCTGTAGATAAGATAGGCATTTAATGGGTGTAGTGGCTGAGATCTAGATCCGATCCTGGACTAGACAACCCATTCATTGTGATTGATTGTAATTGAATAGGGTAGGTGAACCTGGAGGGAAGCGCTAAGAGCTCCTCAGGTAAAAGAGATTTCATATATCATTTTGAGTTAGACAAGGTAGAGTAGAGAGGAGCCGGGAGAGCTCAAGAACACCTTGTAAAATATACAGGCATTTGCCATTATTAATACAGAGCAGTTTTTCCTGCATTTTTCTATCATTATATGCATGTCTGTGTGGGTTCCATATATATGTTGTATGTGTGTGTTGTTATCATGCTATTGCAGAGAGTTGCGTTTGATTTCAGGCTTGAGGGTCTTTGAGGTTTCATGCCATGAGGGCGTGACAGAGTGTTGCAAACTCTAAATACCAGTGCACAGGGGATGCACTTCTGAACTCGTTAGGAGTTAGATAGAGACGTGCTAAGGCATAGACTGAAGTCATCAACTCAGGAGAAGAAGACCTGTGAGGTTGCTGAACACCCCAGGAGGTAAGGATGTGTAGCTGAGACACAGTCACAGACAGAACTTTGATGTAAGTTCTGTAGGATCTCTGCCAAGTGGGCATTGAGGATATGCACGGGTTCCATTGGAGAAGAACCCCATTGTGAGTTCGAAAGGACCAGAATCTCTGAGGATTTTGAGAGCTCTGCCAGAAGGGCATCGAGCGAATGCATAGGTTGCACGGAAGAAACCTAGGACTACTGAGCGTTCTGAGGAAAGAGACTCCGCCAGGAGGGTGTTGATTAAGTGTGCAGGCAGGCACAGGAGGAAAGAACTCTTAGAGTTCTGAAGCAGAAAGCAGAGTCCACTGAGGGACCTGTATTGGTAGCTAAATACCCAGAAAGAATCAGCAAGGAGGTTGCTTGAGCAGGAAGCCAGGAAGGATTCGGTATTCTCCATTTGAGGGAGAAGAAGGACCAAATCCCCCAAAGGGTCTGAGTGTTCGTGGAAGCTCAGGACAGATAGCGCTTTACACGCGTAGACTTGGCAGGAGTGCAAGAATCAAAGAACCCTGTGAGGATTCAAAGGGAAGGAGCTCAGAAGGAGCCTATAGAAAGGGGGGACCGACGGCTGTCGAATCTCGTGAAGAAATACTGTCATCCGTTGGATCGAGAGAAGTAGCGCACGGTTTAGCCTCAGTAGGAGGAGCGCACAGAAGAGTAGATCTGAGCCATCAGATCAGAAAGTGAAATCCCGTCAGCCGTTAGATTGGCGGAAGCTGCACGAGGGATAGCAGTGGGGATTTTGGCCATCGGGAGATCGGAGTTCTCGAGGTCATGAGAACCGGGGTCTCAAAAGTCTCGAAATCTCAAGAGAAATTCTAATTCGTCCTGTTGGAGAGGAACAGGTGGCTAAAGATTAGGCACCGTCGTCATTTGGTTCATCGGAGAATCGGGGTTTGCGAAGACCAGAGTTTTGAGCCCATTAGAATCACGATTGGCGATTTCCCGACGCAACTGGAGCCGTCGATCACTACGGGGACACATGGTATGGGATCCCGAGGAGTCGGGGTTCGGCATTCTGGATTTTCCCATACCAAGGAATCGCTACAGTTAAATTAGCGATCACGCGATATCCGATAGCCCAACAAGGAGGGGTGATGTGGAGGAGAACACCCGCACGAATATCGGGGATCAAATTTTTGGGATTTTCGTTGTTGAAAGAATCGCTGCAGGAGGAATTCCGAAACTCCGAAGCGCGATAGCCATACAATCACCGTGTTGAGTGGAGGACAGGTGTTGGAGGATTAAGCCTCGTCTTGAGGAGACGACAGGTGGCGTCGCATATCGGAGATCGGGGTTTGGTGAGGTCTGTGACATTGTGCATCAGGAATCGCGAATTCCCGAAACGCGAGTTCCTGATAACTACGGAAGCATGGGCCCAGGCCTTTGTCATGGACAGAGGACAGGTGGCATCGGAGATCAGGGATCGGAGATTCTAGGAGTGTGAGTTCTTCGCATTGCAAACTCGTGAACTCCGAAATCCCGATAAGGGGGAAGGACACGGTCGCGTGGACTGGTAGGTCACGTGGGAAAGGATTAGCCGGAGGGGCTAGCACCATAGCGGGAGCGCCATCGCCAATCGGGAATGGAGGATTCAAGAGAGGAGAAACTCTTGACATCGCATATGCCGATTTCCCGATAGGGAAATCCCCAACAGGAGTGAGGAAGTATCGGCATTGAGACCCATCGGGTTTCGGGGATTTGTGAGACCCGAATCCGTGAGCGCAGAAATCACGATCACGCGAAATCTGATTTCCCGATAAGACTGCAGGGAGGTCGATAAGAGATCCTGTGGGTGACGAAAGGTCCCAATACGGGATTTGAAGGGCATTGTAGCTCTTCGGGCCTGAGAAGAAGAAGGTCATGGTAGTTGCGGACGTGCCCTGGGTGGCATCTGCGTCAAGTGTACATACTTCTGGGGTGTAAATACTTCATGGGGTATAAACACGGCTGAAAGCAAGGACCTATGAATCAGGAAGATAATCAGGCTCCACAACCAACAATCTACCACTTGGAGACCGATCTCCACAACTCCACTGCTGTTGTATATGATGGACTCTGAACCTTCTTGGACTTGGCAAATTTCGCATTTTCATATTCATTCTTGAAGACCAACTGAAACTAAGCAGGAACTTAGTTTATCCCTGGTTACTCCCTTTGTTAACATGTCTGCAGGATTCTGGCTAGTGTGTATCTTTTCCAGCTTCAATTGTCCATCTTCCAAGGTGGATCGTATGAAGTGGTACCTCAATTATATATGCTTAGTCTTCGAATGGAAGCCTGATTTCTTTGCAAGGTGAATAACACTCTGACTGTCACAGTACAACCAACTGTTCTCCTGCTTCTTTCCCAATTCCTTCATAAACCTTTGTAACCAAATCATCTCTTTACTAGCCTATGTAGCAGCAACATACTCTACCTTTGTTGTTGAAAGTGCAACAACCTTTTGCAGTTTCGAAATCCAACTTACTGTTGTTCCAACTATAGTAAAAACATACCCTGTGGTGCTCCTCCTGCTATCTTTATCACCTGCCATATTTGAATCAACATATCCTTGTAGAAAAGTGTCTGAACCTCCAAAACATAATGCATGTGTAGTAGTACCTCTCAAATACCTGAGAATCCACTTTACTACTTCCCAATGTTTTTTACCTGGATTGTTCATATACCTGTTCACAACTCCCACTGCATGTGCAATATCTGGTCTTGTGCAAACCATTGCATACATCAAGCTACCAACTGCTGATGAATAAGGGACCCTGGACATGTATTCTATCTCCTCCTGTGTCTTGGCACACATTTCCTTAGTTAATTTGAAATGGCTGGCCAAAGGTGTACTAACTGGTTTTGCATTATGCATTCTAAACCTCTCCAACACCTTTTCTGTGTACTCACCCTGAGACAATGTCAGTTTTTGATTTTTCCTATCTCTTGTTATTCTCATGCCAAGGATTTTCTTTGCAACACCCAAATCCTTCATCGCAAATGAATTGTCTAATTTCTTCTTGATCACATTTATATCCTGCATATTAGTCCCTGCAACAAGCATGTCATCTACATACAATAGAAAGATAATAAAGCTTCCATTTTCTAGCTTTTTAAATGAACACAGTGATCAGAATGACATCTACTATAACCCTGTTCTATCATAAACCTCTCAAACTTCAAATACCACTGCCTTGGAGCTTGCTTTAGGCCATACAAGCTCTTCTTCAACCTGCATACCAAATTCTCCTTCCCTTTGACCTCATACCCCTATGGCTGCGGCATATAAATCTCTTCCTCCAAATCCCCATGGAGAAAATTTGTTTTTACATCTAACTGTTCAAGATGCAAATATTCTACTGCCACAAGACTTAAAATAGTCCTAATTGAAGTCATTTTAACAACAGGAGAAAATATTTCATCAAAATCTATACCTTTCTTTTTTGCAAACCCCTTTACAACAAGTCTAGCCTTGTACCTCTTTTCTCCTCCATCTTCTTCCTTCAACTTGTAAACCCATTTATTCTACAATGCTCTTTTTCCCGCAGGCAACTGAACCAAGTCCCAAGTATGGTTATTTTCCAAGGAATCCATTTCCTCTTTCATGCCTTGCTCCCACTTCGTTTTGGTGTCTCCCTGCATTGCCTCTTCATAACATTCTGGTTCACCGGAATCAGTCAACAATAAATAATATAATGAAGGAGAGTATCGTTCAGGGGGTATACTTAACCTGGTAGATATTCTAAAAACACTTGCAGGTGTTTGAGGTACATGTTGCTCCTGTTGCTGTACATTTTGATTTTCTGGTTCCTTTGGAATTTCTTTTTCAGTGATCTCATCAAGCACTGTGTATTCTTGTTTTTTTGTTTCCTGTTTCTTTCCCTGCAACTGATCTTTGTACATGACCTTCTCATTGAATATGAC
>ML823919.1:37409-71256 GCA_009831015.1 Picea engelmannii
CAAGAAGTTATCTATGGGTGCCTTTGTAGAAGGCGAGTTGTACCTGTCATGGATGCAATTCTTTCCAAGCCCATTCATGCCTTTTATTCTTTTTTGTTATTTCATTTTTTATTGCTTCTTCTTTCTTTTTTGCTCAAGAGATAATCAGGGGACACTGCCCTGGCATGGTGACCAGTGGTGACAGCGTTACCCATAAGTACTTTCTCAGAAATGAGAAGGTTGGCTCGTGATAAGACCCCCTTTCCCTTGGTCATGCAACCAAAGGTCACTGCCCTAGCATGGTAACCAACTGATGGCAATGTCATACTGTTAGGTACCCATGGACCTAATAGGTTGGCTCGTGATGAGACCCCCTATCCTCTGGTTAGGTCTTGTGTTATTATTTTTTAGGGTCCCTCTTGTTTCTTGTTGAGAAGCCCTTTATTGTTTTCTCGAGGATCCCTGGGCGAAGCATCTCGAGGTTTTATTCTTAGGATTTTATCTTTTACCAGCTTGCTTTTACCTTCTGGGCCTTTAGCCCCTTCTTTCCACTAGATAAGGTGCAACCCTAGAAAAAGGTCAACCCAGTGCCCGGACAAGTGGAATGGGATAGGTGAGCGGGAAACAGGATGGAAAAGTGAAACTGTGAAGGGAGCAGACGATGGCTTTTTAGAGAAAACCCCTAGTGGCTAACCAAAACCAACAGACACAGGCTTACTAGGACATCCTGTCAATCCCCAAAACATGGTCAAGTGGGCAAGTGTCAGGTCCAAGCAATTGTTAGAAATAAAAGGAATCAGATGCATACATTCAATGGTTTTGATGATCAAAGTGACACATACCATGATACCTGAACTAATTACCTCATGAAGCAAGAACCCTCTCTGACACAAGACCGAGCCAACGGTGGTGGAGGTTGTTGTTGCTGATAGGATAAGGATGCTGGAAGAAAGAAAAGGTGGGCCCTCCAGGGCCATGCTAAAGTCAATCCTGCTCTCGATACTCTATGTCTACGACCTGTGGGCCTCGAGACATGATCTCCTAGTTATCCCTGAAAGTGGGGGATAACAGACCCCAGACACTTACTCGCACATACACCTCTTCAAGTAGGATTCCCAGGCCATTGTTCCCCAGTTTCCAGAGGGCACCCCCAGCAGCAGCACAACAGTCGATAGTACAGAGGCCGCCCACTTAGGCGGAGGACATTGCACAATACAGGAGGGAGTATGCAGCATTGGGCCATGACTTCCATCGGGACATGACCCTAGTCGAGTATTGTGGACTCAGACTTAGGAACCGCCCTAGAGAGTCTCAAAGAGGAGGGCAGCAGCAACAGCAAGGACATACCATTGATTTCATCCGAAAAGTAGGTAAACTCACTATATCTTCTTTTGACGGATCGTCCAAATGCACAGCTTGAGCTTGGGTACAAAATCTACACATGTACTACAAGCTCAACCAGATGACCGAGACAGAAGCCATCACCTTCGCTACCCTACACTTGGAGGGTGAGGCACACGAGTGGTGGCATCATGGATTGGTGACATTGGGACACAGTCACATCACCTCCTACAGGGAATTCACAGAGAGACTCATGGACAGGTTTGACAGTAGAGACCCAAAGATCCATTTCAGGGCTCTAGCCAAGTTGAGACAAATTGGCACAACAGAGGCATTCATCACGTAGTTTCAGTGGGTAGCAGTGGCAGTGACAGATATATCAGAGCCCAGGTTGATCATGTTACTCACAGAGGGGCACACCAAACCCTTGAGAGGATGGGTGAAGGCATACAGGCCTCACACCTTGCAGGATGCCATCTTATGCACTCGAGATTTGGCAGACTCAGCATCGAAGACTAAAACCTTTTCCAAACCCTTCGTACCACAGAGGGACCAAGACAAAAAGCCATTCCAGAGAGAATGGAAAGGTAAAGAGAAGTTGGATGATAAGACGAGGCGAGAGCTTATGAGGAAGAAGCTCTGCATCACCTGCAAGGACCCTTGGGTCCCAGGCCACAGGTGCATGGGCAAGGGAGAGATTCATTACATTGAGGTGGCAGCAGACAGTGTGGGCAGTGAGGAGGAGCATGACAATGGATCCACTAGCTCAGAGGAGGAGCCAACACAAGTAGAGGAGTAACCTCCCTATAGACCTCTGACACCGGCAGGGAGCCACCCACCGGTAGTTCCACATCCTCCTGTGCAGGCTAACAGACGGAAACCAGCAAAGGGAGGAGTCATAGCGACCCTTTCTGGTGTTCCCAGGTATGATACCCTCTAGATCAGAGGGACTATTCAGGGACAGCGGGAAATCGCCCTAATAGACTGTGGGGCCACCAACAACTTCATTGAAGCCTCATTGGTATCGAGGCAAGCACTTCAGACAGAGGAGTTTGAGGGGTTTGATGTTGCAGTAGCAGATGCCCATACAGTGGAGTGTCTAGATAGAGTTCCAAACTTGGAGATAAAGTTAGGTAACTACACAATAACTATGTAGTTGACCTTTCTGACACAGATATGGTATTGGGAGTCCAGTGGATGATCACATTGGGCAAAATCACTACTAACTACCAAACCTTGGAGATGGGGTTCAGAGATAGTGACGGGAAGAGGGTTGTTCTAACGGGCATGTCGACAAGAGCAGGACAGTTTCGGCCAAGAGGATGCAGAGGATCTTCAGGCATGGGGAGGTAGCATATGCCACAGAGTGCTTGATCACTACGTAGAAGGATTCAGAGGGTCGACAGTAATATTAGACAGAGATCAGGAACTTGTTGGGACAACATCAACAGGTTTTTGGTTCAATTCCACCAGGGAGACCACCTGATAGAGGGTTTGAGCACACCATTGAGTTGGAGGAGGGGACCAACCCTATGATCACACCCCCATATCGTCATCCTAGGAGGTTTAAGGATGAGATAGAGAAACCAATCAAGGAATTGATAGCGATGGGACACATCAAACATAGCAGCAGTCCATTCACTTCTTCAGTTGTCCTAGTTCTGAAGAAGGATGGTACCATGAGGATGTGCATTGATTATCGGGCCTTAAACAAGAAAACCATCAAGAACCGGTATCCTATCCCTCGCATTGACGAGTTGATGGATGAACTGCATGGGGCAGTTTTCTTCTCGAAGATTGATCTAGGAGCTCTAGAGAGGAGGCTTAATGGTCTAAACAGCCTCGTTAGACTAAAGTTAGGGCCAGAAAGGGGTAAACAAGGTTACTAGAGGTCACTTCAGCCAAGGGTATTATAATTTGAAGGTGACATTGAGCTAAAAGTGGTTAAAAGCGCTTTTAAGCCAACTTGAGCTAAAAATAGAACAGACGAGCTAAAAATAGAGTCAACAGCGAATTAGGGTTTCGGGCATCTATAAGAGAAGGTTAAGTGACCTAATTCATCATTATGTAGATTTTGACTTGTCATTAAGGAGAGAGGTGCATCTCGGGAGAGATAGTTGAGTGGATTCCAGGAGGAATACCCCAGTGGTTGATTTCGGTGTTGAGAGACACACCCTAGTCACCGGGGAGATCACACAGGTCTTCCATCAATCTTCAGCAGCTGGGGGGGACTTGTTCAGGGAGAGCGCCCAACTTCTGAGGAGGTTTAGTGGATCAACTTGTCCCATTCAGGGAGAGTTCAGAGATTCCCCTCCGACCCAGTTGAGAGGAAGGCCAGGTGCATCTTTTTCCTGGTTTCTCATCAAATTCGGACGAAGGAATCATCTAGGGCGAATTTTCCAACCATTGGGAGTGCGACACTTGGGGAGGACACATTCGGGGTTCCCAAGCGATCATCAGATCAGATCCAGGGAAACCCTTCCGACCCATTTCATAGTAGGCCAGGGCGATCAGTTTGAGACACATCAGTTGATTCCGACGGTGGAATCACTAGGGCGCAGTTTTCCAGTAGCAGAGGGGCACATTCCCCTAAGGGGATCCATCCGGGGTCCAGACACACCAGCAGAGGGGTCGGTCAGTCACCAGGACTGAGAGGGACAGCAAGGCACACTGTTTGGGACAGTTTCCAGACCGATCCAAGAGATCTAGCCACCAGGGAAAACTTTCTGGACTTGCAGCAGTTACCGTGTGAGCTACCATAGCTCCAGATCATCCATCGATCCCGCAATGTTCCTCTATTATTGGGTATTATCGTTTAGCTAGCTTATTGTATTCCGACTAAGATCCTTTTGTCATTGATCTAGCCGAATGATTCATTTTATGCATTCAGCATTTGTACTCCACAAAGATATCATAATATAAGCTTTGCGGTCTTTTGTTGTAATTGTTATTTGTATGCTCATGTATATGTTGTAAACCATTAATCATACACTCATATTAGCAGAAATTCCTAGACTAGCCGAATCTAGGATATTACGACCCCCAAGGAGGTAGCTTCTCTAGCTCTTTCTTTTCATGACCCCATTAACCCAATAATTAAGACCACTAGTCATTTATTATTGCATTGGAGAAATAAAATATTGCATTGGGAAAGGTGATTTTCGGCCATTTTTACTTCTTCCAAAGTGGATTGTATTCCTTGTGCCTTGGGAACCTCACAGCCACTAAAGCGTCCCCATCAAGGGGCTACTTCTGGTTGTTGTTATAGAATTACATCTGCAGCCATTAGGGTTGCAGAAAACCTTCCCCTCCAAGGGTTCCTTTACTTCTTCACCTTTTGAATCATAGAACAAAGTGTCATAAAAAACCGAGAAAGGAAAATGATTCACCTCATTCTCTTCGTCTTGTGCAGAAGAGATAGGATCTTGGAGAGATTCATCGGACGGAGGAGCGCATACTAGTGCTTCATCCTCATAACTCACATCTTTACTGCATTCTATTGAATCATGGGAAAAATCTTGCTCCTCTTCAAGGGGTTGACAACCCTCTTCATAAATCTCTCCTTCTATATCAAAGGGTTCCTGGTATTGAGTATGGTATACATCCCTGAGATCTTCCACAATCTCAGTGGTGAATCCTTCGTCCTCTAGGGCTATTGCAAGATTTTGAAGGGCATCTTCATATGCTTGGCATTGTGGTTTCACAAACTCAATAAACCTACTGATGAGATCTACGAAAGTTGATATACCCTTATCTTTGCAACAACCCTTAATCCAATCTTGCAAAAAAGACGGCAGGGAAAGTATGAACAATTTTACCAGAACATCCTCCCCTTCAAATTCTATCTCACTTATATACTTCAAGAATTCTACAATGTGAGTGATTGGGAGGCCTCCAAATCTTGGAGAGTTGTTTAACCATTTTGTATCAAAATAATGCGGGTATCCTTGAAAACTTTCAAAATCAATAGTCAGATACACTTGTTCCCAGGGTGCCATGATCTCATATCTTGGAAATATCACAAAGTTGACAGTAAGGTGGCACCTTGGAAAAGATCAATAGAGTCGCCAAATATCCTCTTGAGGATTATCAAAGGGAGTGAGGGAATCACCTTCAATGGAGTCGCCAAGTAAGGTTTGTAAGATGAAGGCTTTGAAGGAAAGGCTTACTGAAAAAGTGTCATTGAAGAATATTGACTCAGTGTTCCCCGACAACGGAGCCAAGAATGTTATCGCGCAATCTGTACTTGCCCAAAGCCCAAGGCAAGTGAAACGAGATTGGCATAACAAGGGGGTGACCTATCACTGTCACCTTAATACCAAACCCCTTTCTGTTTAGGAGTAGGGTAAGACTACCCCAAGGGAGACGTCCCTAGTCACCTAAAGGGCTGGTGAAACTAAAGCAAGGATGCAAAGATAACCCCCCTCTCATTAGTCACTCAAGTCAAAAGGTCTTGCTGAGTTTATGTCTTAAGAGATGAAGCAAAATGTATTGGGTGAAGTGTACCCGCCCAGAACAAGACAACAAGCAAACTTATGGCAGTTTTAAGTACAAAATGATATTAGTGTTTCAATAAGACAATAAACCAATGCAATATATGCTAGTTGATATAAAATTGCAGCAAAATGAAAGTTTACAACAGAAAAAGGTATTTTGTAACAGCTGCAAGAAATATGCCTCAAAATTGCTTGAAAAGACAATGAAAAGATAGCATTTACTAGGCAGAATGATAATCAAATGTCAAGCAATTTTAGAAGTGTTTAGCTAGCATTCAATGTAAATGATGCAGAAAATTTGCTGATTTAAGATGGCTGTAGCAGTAATTTATAATAGCAGCAAGTAAATTAGTTGTCTAGGCTATGTTAGTGTTAGATTTAGTTAGTAATAGCTTAAGAGAATAGTGTTTGATCAACTTTCCAACAAAAGGGAGACAAGAGACTAGTGCCTTTAGAGTTTATGAAGTCAATTATATCAGCACATTAACTTGGAGAGATAACAATGATTATACTTGTCTAAAAGATAACAAGGTGGAAGCTTGAGAAGCAGTACATTAAGTTCTCAAGCACCAAGCCTCAAAGAAAAGGTTCAACTAGGATGTAGGCACTTCTAGGCCCTAGCGATTTCTCCTATCCTTGGACTCTTGAAAAATATTTAATGCAATAAGAACTAGACAAAGCTTCTAAAGTGCTAGCACTTGAGGGCTTTAGAAGTTTTTCTAGACAAGATCTTCCTAAGCAAAACTAGCAAAATAAAGAGCAAGAAAAAAGCACCTTATGTTTCTTACTCCTAGAGTTTCAAGCAAGCAATTTCATAATCTTACATATGAACAAGTAAACATACCATAGACATTTATCATGAAATGAAAATTGCAGATTTACTTATTTCACCAAGAATAATCAAACACAAAAACCCTAGATTTGCCAAAATTTCACCAAGAAATGATCCAAAATGCATCCAAAATAGCCTCCAAGCAAGTGTGCCTTGGTAATTTCAGCCAATAACCCCTTTAGGGAGAAAATTTCAGTCCTCCCACTTGTGAGAGGTGAGTTATGATGTAAAAATGAGAGTACTTTATGTTTATTTATACAAAATTTTAACTTTTAATTAATTTTCAGGTCAAAATAAGGCTGACCTCGCCATTTTACAATAAAATTCAAATTTGACATAATTAAAATTAATTTGCATCTAAAGACACCTCCAAGGGTGATGTCATGCCCTTCTAGGGTGACGTTGAGGCCCATAGGTGGAACGTTGAGCTAGAAATGTGGGATGCTTGGCCTCAAGAAGCCCCAGATGATGCCCACACGTGCCACCAGACTCATAAATGCCTCCAAAATGAAAACCCTAGCTCTGGATGATGTTTAGGGCCATGATGGTGACGTCCAGGGCCCTCAGGGGCCAACGCCCATGTGGAAGAGAAAGATCCCCCTGGGTCTAGGTCTGCCAAGGTGCCTCCAAAGGCAACATCCTTCTTTTTCCCAGTGAAAATCTTCAATTTCTTCTTACCCCTGGTTGGGGTTGCAGAATCCATCTATGGGTTTTAAACCCCCATGAAGGTTTGAGCTAACCATTCCCTCAAGTGTACCTGTCCACCGGGCAAGGTCCTGCAGCAACAACAACTACGCCCTCCAGGGGTTCATAAGTCACAGGGATCATTGCATGTAAATCACATCCAATAATTAAATTACCCAAACATGTGCATCAAACCCCCCTTAACCCAGACAAATGCTCAAAGACGTTATGCAATTTGACAAGTTAGATTTGGAGAAGGTCTCGGGGCGTCCTATTGGGCTAATCTCCCTTAAGTTTAGGGTGTTTCCAAGGTGGGATCTAATCCAAGTCATGTAAGTGTATGAGGTGGCATGGGGTAAGTGTTTGGGCATGGGGTGCATGTAATAATAGGGAAATGTAAAGCCTTACCTGTGGGTGCCTTTGTAGAGGGAAAGTTGCACCTTGTCATGAATGCAATTGTTTCCTAGACCATTCATTGCCTTGTATTCTTAGCTTTATTTCTTTTGATATTTTGCTTTCAAGGGAAAAGTTGAGGGCCATTGTCCTGGCTTGATGACCAGAGGTGACAGCGTTATCCACAAACACTTCACGGAAATGAGAAGGTTGGCTCGTGATGAGACCCCCTTTCTCTTGCATATGCCACCAAGAGCCACTACCCTGGTTTGATGGCCAGATAAGTGGTAGTGTCATACTGCTACATGCCCATGGTCATAATAGGCCGGCTCATAATGACACCTCCTATCCATCAACTAGTACCTTGAGTGTTTATGCATCTTATGGGTCCCCTTTTCTTACTGAGAAGTCTTTCATTGCTTTCTCGGGGATCCCTGAGCGAAGCATTTAAAAGGTTTCAATATTGGCTTTTAACTCTTTCCAGCTACTTTTACCCTCTAGGGCTTTAGCCCCTTCTTCCCATAAGGTAAAGTACAACCCTTCCTAGCGTAGCCAATCCCAATGCCCAAACAAGGATAGGGGAGATGGAAGGAATAAAGATGGAAAGTGGTAAGTATGGAGGGACGGATGATGACTTTTCATAGATCCACCCAGTGGCAACCCATCCTAAAGGGAAATCAACTTACTAGGGCATCATGTCATCCCTCCAGGTATGAATGAGGCAGAGAGCATAATCTCCAAGCAAAGGTCATGAAATGAAGAAGGAATCAATACAACATATTCAAGTGCTTCAAAAAATCGGAGTGATACATACCATGATACCTGGACTCATTACCTCATGAAGCAAGACCAACTGCTACTTCAGGACCAAGCTGGTGGGATGGATACTGTTGTTGGTGATAAATGGATTGCACTGAAGAAAAGAGGGGCCATTTGGAGCCATTCTCAAGTCGTCTGGCTCTCGGTACTCCATGTCTAGGACCTGTGGGCCTCAAGACATAATCTCCTTAGTTATCCCTAGGCTAGGGGATAACAAGCTCATCTGGCGACTCCATTGAGGTACTACCCCAAGTAATGGAACCATGGCCTCACGGGACTTACCATGGGCATTCCATAAGGTTTATCCCTCCTTTGATGTTTAGGATATTCCTGGATATCAAAACCATTTCCCGACGAAATGGAGGGAAAATTGCCCCAAGTTTGACGATGATCCAGCTCTAGCAGTCACCCATGTCATGAATTATATGAAGTATGCCTCGAGCTTAAATGTGCTACATGAAGATGTGCAGATGAAAATTTTTGTGTCTTCATTGGAATCAAGTCAAAGGGATTGGCTTCCACACTCATGTGATCCAAAGAGTATCCCTTCTGTTGAAATATTGTAACTGTGAAGTATATTCTACTTATTATTGAGTTATTATTAAATAGATCAATCCCCTTTTGTGGATTGATCATGTCGGGCTTTGTATCTGACCAAATCCACTTTTGTGGATTGATCAAACCTAATTAAATGATGCTAATTAAGAAGTCTGCCTCTAGAGCTAATTAAAGTGGTTTTAGCCACTAATTGAAAAAGTCGGCCCAGCTTGGTGAAGAGACACAACCCTAGTGCCTAGAAGCTTGTATAAATAAGAGAGGATGATGCCTCATTCTCACACTCAATCAAGTCACTCATCTAGTGCACAAGTTTGAAGGAAGCTGCAGTTGTCGGAAGAAGAAGAAGAGAGAGAGGCGCATTGCTCAGTGTTGGATATTCTCTAGTGTTTGGTTTATTATCTTGGCATTGTATTGGCAATCTATATTAAGGAAGCTTTTGCTAGGTTTTCTCCCCCATGAGGGTTTCCCAAGATAAATGTTGTGTACCTTGTGATTGTGTTTCTTTCAGTGATCCTGCTTATGCTATTAGTATCTAGTAAATTGAAAAGAACTTAATAGCAGCGCTAAATTTAACATGGTATCAGAGCTTGACTAAATAGAGCACCTTTCACTGGGTAACCAAAAATGTCACTGTTGTCGTACAAGAAAATTAGGGATTTTTATTGGTAGAGAATTTCAGCCTAAAAAATATCTAGGGAAGTGTGCCCTAGCCTAGCAAACTCATTGGCACCTTGAGCGCACTGAAAATTTCAGCCTAAAAAATATCTAGGGAAGTGTGCCCTAGCCTAGCAAACTCATTGGCACCTTGAGCGCACCTTTTCAGTGACCAGAGCCTCCGGAAAGTGAAACCCTAGTTTCTGGCTAGTACCAGAAAACAAGAACCAGCACCAGAAGTACCAGTCTAGAATGGCGCAGGTCAAGTTTTAAGGGGTAAATATTGAAATTTTTTAAATCAAACTGCTCCAGCCTACTCGCCTTAGCCCAGCGCATCTAGACCCTCGATCAGAATTCCAAAATTTGAAAGTTGAAAAATTAGGGTTTCCTCATAAAACCCTAAGTTGATGTTGCAGTTGCATTACCGGTTGCAGTAACAGTTGCAGTTGCAGTTGCAATATTTGTTGCAGTTGCAGTTGCAATATCAGTTGTAGTTGCAGTTGCAGTTCCTTCATGTCAGTGGCAACACTAGTTGTAGTGCTAGCACTAGTTGCAATACCAGTTGCAGTGAAAGTTTTTGTGAAGTGTTCGGATTGTTGTGTTATTGTCCTAGTGCACCTTACCCTAACAAGATATTGTCAGAGGTATGTACGTACATGTGTTTAAAATGCATTATTATTCTAAAGGGTACTTGCAGGAGAAGGGATCTTTTGTCATAGATCCAGAAGGATCTCAGATCCAACACATTCAAAGGAATAATGCACCTCGGGTTTGATCATTTTATATGCATCTATTCATGACATTATCTTGACATCTAGGTTGTATGTTGAAGTTATGAACATCATACTAACCCTTGGTCAAATTAGAGACAAGGTATTAGATTGAGATTAGAGTTTATTCTCTAACTTAGACTTCTGTAAAGATAGCATATTGTCTTAGTACAGAGGACGGGTTGAAGAAAGCACTTGTCATCTTGAGTGAAGGAGACTTGAAAGAAAAGCAACACGCTCATTCTTGAGGACAAGACTCCAGGTTCCAGGAGAAACCTCTTGTGTTGGTTCCAAGTTACCATGGAGGAAAGTTTGATCACAACACTAGAAGAGTGTTGATCTCATTTTGTATTGTATTTCTTATTTTTGATCTTTGTTTCAGGCAGGTCACAAGTAATATCTCTAAAGGAGCTACTGTGATGATTGTTCTCATTGTTGTTTTATAAAGAGTATTATTCTTGTTTGTTCTTGATCTTGTTCCGGGCACGTCACAGGTGATAACCCTAATCAAGCTATAGTGAAGGTTGCAGAAGGAAAGAAATTAGATGAGACATGAAGCAGACTATGTACATGACCATATACATTCACGTACCAAAGAAGATGAACAAGAAGCTATCTCTTGAGATCCAGAGTATCTCATATGGAAATTGATTGTAAGGAGCAGAAGGCTCCAAAGATGACCGAACATTAGAACAATAACTCACAAGTAGACTTGTTCAAAGGATAATGAAGCCACCTTGACATGAAGTTGAACTTGTTTGAAGTCTGACTCATCTTTTCATATTAAGACTTGGTATTCAACACCAAGTATATCCTATAAGAGATGATGAAGTCCTTGTAGACTTAGAAGAAATCAAGATTCAGAGTAAGCATGATCTCAGAAAGGGTCAGACGAAGAGACATCTTCTAGGACTGGGAGACAGATGCCATAAGAAGACTAGACCGTAGCTTCAAAGACTTCTAGGAGATATGAAATCTCGTGGAAAGATTCCCTTGTTTCAGTGACAGAGAAGAAATCCAGCCAGAAAGGCTGGGATATGGATTTTTCCGTGAGACTAGAAGGGAAGTCAGTGATGACTTCCAAGATTGATCTAACAGATCAAGCATGTTGCAGATGTACAAAGACTGAATTGTGTCCAGAGGATTCTCCCATGAAGAGGGAGAAGACTGTGACGAGACACTTGCTCCAGTAATTGAAGAAATAGTTCCAGTATTCGTGAAGACAACCAGAACAACGATGATTCATATAGAGTATGAGATGCAGCGGGAGCAAACCCCATATTTAAAATTGAGTGGCAGTGGGTTCAGTACTTTAGTCGGGTCATGGAAACATGACTACAATAGCAGATAGAGTTACCTCCATGAAAGGAGAAGAGTTATCTTCACTATCAGTTATTGAGCCACTCTCAGTTTAAGATGAAGTTGTTGTCATGATGAAGTAGAGGAGTTACTCTCAAATTTCAGCAGTCACAGTGAGAATGGAGCAGCCATTCTCAGCTTCAGAGCAGTTGCAGGTGCAGAATCCCAGCTCCAGAGGAACAGTTGCAGAGAGAGTAGAGGACATATTCTTAGGTAGTGAGACAGATAGTGCTTTGCAGAAAGCACATAGAGCTAGCACATGATTGTGCATATTAAGTTGGAGTTGAAGCAAGTGTACCAGGATGGTACAATATAATGTGAAAATTTGGTTTGAAGTTGAAGATAGAAAGACTCAGGTCTGCAGGTTAAAGAAGGCTCTGTACAGGTTGAAGCAAGCTCCTAGAGCTTGATATGGCAAAATTGACAGTTTCCTAACGAGCTTGAGCTTTACCAAGAGTAAAGTTGATTCTAACCTTTACCTCAAGGTTATGAATGATGAGTCAGTGATGTTGCCACTATATGTAGATGATGTATTCTTGACAGATGAAGAAAAGCTCATCACTGCTTGTAAGAAGAAGCTCGTTGCAGAATTTGAGATGAAAGACCTAGGCCTAATGCATTATTTCTTAAGTCTTGAGGTTTGGCAAAACCCACAAAAGATCTTCCTTAACCAAGGGAAGTATGCAGTTGATATACTAAAGAGGTTTGATATGTTGGATTGTAAATCCATGAACACACCCATGGAAACAAGGTTGAAATTCCTGGTTGATACTATGTCAGAATTGGTTGATGCTACGCTGTACAGACATGTCATTGGATCGTTGATGTATCTAACGAATACCAGGCCAGATATATGTTTTGTTGTGAACACCTTGGGAGCCCAGACGTGTTCACCTTGTTGCTGCAAAACATGTGATGAGATACCTTAAGGGTACGTTGGACTTTGGTCTCAGTTATAATGGAGATCATGACTTCAGACTGAATGGTTATACTGATTCAGATTAGGCAGGAAGTGTTTCTGACAGAAAGAGCACTTCAGGATGTTGTTTCAGTCTGGGGTCAGCCATGACTTCATGACAGAGTGGGAAGCAATCCAGTATTTCTCTCAGCACGACAGAAGCAGAATACATTGTTGCATGTTCCGCTAGTTGTGAAGCCATATGGCTTCGGGAGTTGTTGACAGATCTATTTGATCTGGAGATGGAAGCAATCATGATTCTATGTGATAACCAAAGTTGCATACAGAGGACAGAGAACCCTGTGTTCCATGACAAGTCGAAGCACATAGAAATCCGGTATCACTACATTCGTGATATGGTGCAGAGGGGAGTTGTTAAGCTCCAATATGTTGGCACAGATGAGCAGATTGTAGATGTGTGGACCAAGCCTTTGTCTCGTGTAAAGTTTAAATACTTTTGAGACAAGCTTGGTATAGTTCGAAAGGACCTCCCTTGAAAGGGGGAGTGATGTTGATGATACTATGGTATCATGAACAACAGTGGGTAGCTCAGTTAGGATTTTATATCCTAGGGGACTAGTCATCCCTGGACAGATCCCAAAGGTCTGGTAAGGACGATCTGTCAAAGTACCTGTGCATGCACATGCTAGCTATGGTCAGTAGTGGTAGCTCCGTTAGGATTTTTATAACCCTAGGGAATCTTATGATTCCTGGGCAGATCCCGAAGGTCCAGTAAGGACGGTCTGTTAGAGTACCACGTGGTAGCTCCGCTAGGATTTTATATCCTAGGGAATCTTATGATTCCTGGGCAAATCCCTAGGGACTGTCAGAGTACCACAAAATGTTGTTGATACACCTGCCTCATTTTGTTGCCCTATGATGATGATGTTGTTGCTCCAGCCTCGTGTTGTGATGATGTTGTTGCTCCAGCCTCATGTTGTGATGATGTTGGTATCTCAACCTCGTGTTGATGATGTTGATGATGTTGTTGTCTCAGCCTCGTGTTGTTGATGTTGTTGTACCGACCTCGTGTTGTTGATGTTGGAGTACCAGCCTCGTGTTGGTGATGGTGTTATTCCAGCTTTATGTTGAAGATGATGATGATACTTCAGCTTCATGCTGAAGATGATGATGATGCTACTTCAGCTTCATGCTGAAGATATTGATGATGATGTATCAGTCTTTCACTGACTGATGATGTTGTATTAGTGTTATACTAATTGATGATGCAGAGAATAATGATGATGATGCCATTCCAGCTCCATGCTGTGAATGATGATGATGATGATACTCCAGCTCCATGTTGTGATTGATGATGTTATTGATGATGAGAAACACTTCCAATGATTTATAGATATGTCAGTCAATGTTCCAGATGTTGTTGATGTTGCTACCCTCTCTCTCTCCTGATGATGTATTGTAGAATACTCTTCTTGTTAAGGGGAAGTGTTGAAATATTGTAACTGCGAATTATATTCTACTTATTATTGAGTTATTATTAAATAGATCAATCCCCTTTTGTGGATTGATCATGTCGGGCTTTGTATATGACCAAAAACCCTTTTGTGGATTGATCAAATCCTAATTAAATGATGCTAATTGAGAAGTCAGCCCCTAGAGCTAATTAAAGTGGTTTTAGCCACTAATTGAAGAAGTCGACCCAGCTTGGTGAAGAGACACAACCTAGCACCTAGCAGCTAGTATAAATAAGAGAGGATGATGCCTCATTCTCACACTCACTCAAGTCACTCATCTAGTGCGCAAGTTTGAAGCAAGTTGCAGCTACCGGAAGAAGAAGAGAGAGAGGCACATTGCTTAGAGTTGGATATTCTCTAGTATTTGGTTTATTATCTTGGCATTGTATTGGCAATATATATTAAGGAAGTTTTTGTTGGGTTTTCCCCCCCCATGAGCGTTTCCCAGGATAAATGTTGTGTACCTTGTGATTGTGTTTCTTTTAGTGATCCTGCTTATGCTATTATTATTTAGTAAATTGAAAAGAACTTAATAGCAGCTCTAAATTTAACACCTTCAGCTATAAAGCTCATTGAAGAATTTCTCAGGCAATATCGACCAGCTACTCAAAGTTTACAAGATGCTTTCCAAGAAGGTTTTCCAATCGATGATGAGACAATAGATGAAGAAAAGATTGAAGAAGATCTCGATGAAAAGATCTGAATGAGAGGTATGATGAAGATGAAGTATATGCTCTTCCACTTGATGAGGACATCTATCTAAGATTCTAAACCTCTGCTCCTCCTGCACATCAAGAAGAGAACATGATGAGTTATAATCCTTTTGATAACTTTGAGGATGCTTTGTTCCATGGCTATGGAAATGAAGAAAACTGCCCAAAGGATCTCGATGAAGTTTCTCTTGCAGAAGGCTTGAACGAAACTTTGTTATATGTTTTCCCTTTTAAACAAAAAGAAGTTAACCAGCCTTGTGAGGAAGTGATCAGCACCTATTCTGCAAATGAATTCGTGGAACAACCCTCGGATATAGTTGACGAACACATTGATGATTCCATACAGGTTGGGAGATGTAGATGGGATGTGAGTTGTTTCAGTATTGATAGAGATCCCATTTATGACATTAAGGGTGGCTCTCAGGCAGAGGCGGTTGAGTTTTCATTATCAAAGCAGTGGTCCTCATACATATATGATTCAGATGCTTGGCAACCTGGTGATGATATGGTTACAGATTTGTTTCACCCCTTCAAGGATGACTTGTTACCCTTTTGAGGATGCAAATTTGTTTTATGAGGACTTCCAATCGTTGTGCTTAGATTTTGAGGAATACCAGGGCATGGCCACCTCAAAGCAGTCATAGAGTCATTCTTCAAAGAGGAAGTATTTTCATCCTGCAGATTTCCATGGAGATTCATAGGGGAAGAGGCGGTGTTTTTCTAAACCTGAGATTGTTCGTTACCTCTTACCCTCTTCTCCAAGAGACCATGTAGTATTCTTTTGATCTCTCATTTCCTCTCAACTCTCAACAAGCAGCGAGTCTTTATGCGTAGATGAAGATGAGCCTTCGTCCACATATAGTAGCCCCATCCAGAGACGGATTGATCAGTCTTGTTGCTACACTTTCAGGCAGGATGATCAGGCTGAAGGTTTCTCTTTCCAGTAGGATTTCCTCCCCCCCACCCATCTTCATGAGTTTTATTTCATCATCGATTATATGTGTGCTTATACTCATGATTACTATGTGATTAACTTATCTTTGTTGTATTATATGATTAAGCACAGGGGGAGATACTTTGATGAGATGATCAAATGGTTGCACTGGTTGTATGACTTCACCTAACATCATCCAGCACGTGATCTTCAAGGCCCCAAGGACCCAGGTAAGTAGGTAAGTCATTTTGATTTCCTGCATTTGCATCTTGATTGCTCATATTAGTTTAGATGCATTTCATTTTCATCTTGCTCTACTTGGATATTGATTTCATGCTTAGTTTAAAAAAATTTGAAAAAATGTCAAAACTTTATTTTTCTAGTTTAGTTGGTTTTCATTATCATCATATGATAACAAGGATGAGTAGGCCATCCTGCACTTGACAGTGTGATGTTTTCTTGCAGGCACGGGTCTACTAGGAGATGTTGCGGCTCTCATGCACTCTTCGATGAGCACATGTCCCCAAGTAAGAGCTAGATGTTATCCCCATTTTGTGGATAACTAAGGAGATTATGTCTTGAGGCCCTCAGGTTGCAGATATGCAGTGTCGAGAGACTACATAACCAACAGTACCCTTTTGCACAGATGGAAAACCCACTCACCAGCACAGATGGTCACATATTTGCAGATGGCATCCACCACATCAGTTGGTTTCCAGAAGGCAGTGGGCCTTCCTCCATGAGGTACAAGTCAGTATTATGGTGAACATCATTTCATTATTTAAGCCAGTTGAGTATGTTGTATCTTAGATTGCTCTAGATTTCATCATATATGCTTGGACATTATGCATTTTTCCCTGCTTCACCTTGGTGGTTGACATTGTGCCCTAGTAGGTGGTTTTCCTTGGGGATGGGTTTGCTACTAGGAACTCCCTTAATGAGCCATTGTACCGTTCCCAACCATACTTACCACTTTCCATCATTGTTCCCCTCCATTTCCTTATCTCTTGGGATTTTAGGGTGTATTGACCCAAGAAGGGGTTGTCCCTCATTCTATGGGAAGAGGGGGTTAAAGGCCCAAAGGGGTTGATGTTGAGTAAAAGATAAAAGCCTTGTATAAACCTTCCAGATGCTTCACCCAGGGATCACCCAAGAAAGCAATGAAACACTTATCTTTGAGTAAAGTGGACCCACAATATAAGAAAGAATGCTTAAAAGGTTAGTTGAAGGATAGGAGGTATCATCACGAGCCGACCTATCACGTCCATGAATATCTAGTGGTATGACATTACCATCATTTGGTCACCAAACTAGGGTAATGGCGCTCAGTTGCATGGCTGAAAGAAAGGGGGTCTCATCACAAGCACACCTTCTCATTTCCACTAGGTGTTTGTGGGTGACATTTCCATCATCTGGTCACCACACCAGGGGAGTGACCTTCAATCTCTCCTTATGCTATATTGAAAGAAAATACAAAGAAATAAAGATAAAAGGAAACTGATGGGCTTGGAAAAAGTGCATTGCGGACGAAGGTACCACACACCCTCTACAAAGGCACCCATGAATGAGACACTACGGCCCCTTATATGTCATGAGCCCTATGCCCATTGAGTCTTGACCCCAACCACTTCATCGACTTTACATGGATTAGAGAGGGATCCCTTGGAAGCTCTCCTTGACCTAGGGCAAGATATACCCAATAGGACACCTCGTCAACCCTCCCATATTCAAGCTTGACAAGTCGTATAGTGTCTTTGAGAAATTAATTGTTTGATATAGTGATCTTAGATGCAAATGCTTAGATGGCTTACTTATTGATTGGATTCACTTATCATGATGTTATGACTTGAGATCCTTGGAGGGCGTGCTCATTTGTCTTTGCAGAACCTAGTTGGTGGACAGTTTTAGGAGAACAAGCCTAGCTTGGGCTTCCATGGGGCTACAAGCCCACAGGTTGGATGCCAAGGGCCCGCATGCCGAATGAGAAAGATCAAACTTGGAACGCCTTGATGATGACTTGGACGACATAGCCCAGCCCTCATTTGCCAAACAATTTACCCAGTAGGGGAAAAACGTTCTCTTTTTGAGCTTGACGTCATGTTTAGGGGGCTTGGGCATGGTGGTGAAGTGCCACTCATTTGACACATGGACGATTTGAGGAGAAGAGGGTCTTCACCATGATGAGAGTGTTTGGATGCTTTACATGTGGCCTTTGGAGGCCTACCCATGCTTCTCCAACACCAACGACTTCTTCAAAGTGGCAAAACGTCCCCTAAAGGGAAGACGTCCATGTAAAATTAGGGTTTTATTTGTGCAAAAGTGAAATTTTAAATGAATTGTTTAATATTACTTTGTTAAGGGGGAAAGATTAAGGTTGTTGATCCCTAATCTTGTGATTTACCCTTAATTTGTGGACAAGTCGCCTTGGTGACATTTGTATAAATAAGAGAACATAAGATCTCATTTTAACATAACTCTCCCTCATTGTGAGAAGTATTGGTCTGAAATTTTCACTATCTTTGGCAAGATTGTCTCTTTTAGCTTATGTTTATGGTTATCTCTTGATGTTATGGTTGATGGGAGTGATGCGCTAGCCTTGGAAGGCTTATCTCTTGCTATTGTGGTGGATTATCTTGGCATTTTTCCTTGAATTGGTATGGTTTTTACTCTCATGCTATCATTTGTTTCAAGTCAAGGTTATTGTGCTAGGAGCTAGGTGGAAAGTATAAGGGCATACACCCCCACCATAGTCTTCATCACTCTATGCTTCATCTCATAATAGGTTAAACAAGGGTTTGCTAAGAGAAGTATAAGGGCAAACACCCTCTTAGCTTAAACCCTAGCTAGAGAAACTTGCCTTGGGAAGTAAAAGGGCTTACACCTCCAAGGAGATCGCTTCTCTAACTCTTTCTTTTCATGACCCCATTAACCCAATAATTCAGAGCACTAGTCATTTAGTATTGCATTAGAGAAATAAAATATTGCATTGGGAAACGTGATTTTCAGCCATTTTTACTTCTTGCAAAGTGGATTGTATTCCTTGTGCCTTGGGCACCTCACAGCCACTAAGGCATCCCCATCAAGGGGCTACTTCTTGCTGTTGTTAGAGAATTACATCTTCACCCATTAGGGCTGCAGAAACCCTAACTCATTTGCTTGAATAACTCTCTTATCAACCATTGGATTTTGCTCAAAGTTTGCACACTTATTCTTCTTGGTCCAGTGCACTTTTTGGCAAAGTTTGAGAGGATTTCAGTGGCTGATTTTCTAGTTGTAGTACATTGAATGTTACAGCCACAAGGCTGATATAATTTGCTGCAGACAAGTGTTTACAACAGCCTTACCTTTTTATGCTAGAATATTGGTTTTTCATCTTGAGTTTAGCTAGTCATTTACTAGTCTTTCTCTTGCATTTTCTACTTGATCTCTAGCATTTATTGAGCAGCTTATAGTACCATACTATTGCTGATATATATTGTTATCTATTGCTGCAAATTAGGGACAGCAAGCTTAACTTGCTGATCCAACGAACATACATCATTGCAAAGTGTCTTTTCTTGTGTCTCGGGCAGGTATTTCATCATTTGTAGGTTACTCAACATACTTGGCAACCCTTGGACCTTCCAAAGACTTCATTCCACACATTTCACTCCACTTAGACTTGACCTCTAGGGGCTTCACTTCCATTTCCCTCCATCTCCATTTCAATCCCCCTATGGTCACCAGGATCGCCTCCCTAGAGTAACCTTGTCACCCTTTAAGTGCGGGACCTACATCGAGGTGACATTGGGTGTAGGATTCCCAAGTTGTAGCACTTGCTTTGTGGTTGGGTCGGGCTTTGCCCAACCTACAACTTGCGATTTAACAGAGACTATAGATGGTTCAATCATCAAAGTATACTGCCACTGTTTTGTAGATGTACTCCCAAAATGCCTTAACCACTATTCTGGAAAAGACTGTTGGGGATTTTTTTAAACCGAAGGGTATTACTCTGTAAGCAAAAGAGCAAAACTTGGAGACAAATGTCGTTTTTTCTTGATCCTCTTTTGCTATCGGTACTTGATTATATCCAGAGAAACCATCAATGAACACGTAGCATTCATGACCCACAACTTCATTGATAATTTCGTCGGCAAAAGGTGTTGAAAATGGGTCAGTCACTGTGAGTTTGTTTAATCCTCGAAAGTCGACACGGATTCTCAGGTTTTTTGGGTCGTGTTTCTTAGGTTGCACAACCATCGGACTTGCCCATTGCGACTTGTCGATTGGGTATATAATATTAGCAGTTAACATTGCTTCGATTTCCTTTTGAACGATGGGTTTGTATTTGTGCACCATTTTATATGGTTGTTTCTTGATGGGTTTGGTTCCAGGGAGGAGTTCGATCTTCATTTCACCCATCTCTTGTACGAGTCCTTTGAGGTCTTTATAGTCACGTGCGAAGACGTCTTGATATTCTTTTAGTAGATCGACTATTTCCATGGTTTGCTTCTCGGATCAATAGTCACCTACTCAGGCCATTTTTGGTCGTCCGTCTATAGAGATGTCAAATTATCTAGTCTTTATTTCCGCATCCATCCAGTCGGGCGCTTTCGACTCATCTAACTGACATTCTCCTTCTATGACTTGATTGTAACTTGAAGGGAAATCAGGTTTTTTTGTGTGGTCGTGCACTTTTGTGTCTTCCTTGGTCACAGAGTATACTGTTTTTACAAAATTTTGTACTCCGGGGTGGTCCTTTTTCCATCGAAAGCTTTGTCCTAGAAAACTTATGCTTTCCATTTCCATTCATCGAGCTATTATGTTCTCTATACTGTGTGTTGATACCAAATTACAAGTCGAAGTCGATCCCTCATCGACTTTAGTTTTTCCTTTTTCTTGAATTTTCTCGAGGCTTGGTTTTCCCAAGAAGTTTTTTATTTCTTTAGTTGCATCTTGCAGTAGCGCTTCTTTAGGAATAAATTCAAAATCTTTAAGGAAGTTGTCTTTTATTTCGTTCCAGTCAAAAGTATGACCCGGTGCTTCTTCAATCTTATACCACTTGTGAGGTATATCATCTAATGAATTCAGGAACATATGCGGCCATACTCATTCGTCTCTCTATCATGCTTTTTTCCATTCTTGCTCGCACTTCTATATGTGGGTCCCCAGGTCTACTCCAGGCTTAAAGATCGGAATATCGATATTTGCAGAGAGCTTTTTCCCACCAAATCTTTCCACAAAATATAATGTGGTGGTATTCCATGTTTGAAGTCGGTTTGCATGAGTCTCCCACCATCGAGTTGCTTGGCCAGTGAAGGATTCGACTAGGCTTTGTATTCTTCCTTGTTTCCCAACTGACTTGGAGACTTCATTGACATGTGTCGACGAAGAGCTTGTTCATTAAACCGCGGTGAAGTTCTTGTGTACGCATTGGTCGGGATTAATGTTGGCGTTTGTTTTAATTTTCTTTCGGCGACAATAAGGACTGCATGAATCGAGAAGCATGTTTTGGATCGTTTGATAGGTATTGCCTCTATTGACCAACATTCTTTGGCTTGAGCTTCATAATTCTCCATCTACCAGTTGTACAATTCCGTATCTGAATTTTGGCCTACTGACAATGGAGATCCGACTAGTATTTCTCCTTCAATGTTAGGTTCAACATTGTCTTTTTGTTCATGCATTACTTGGTATAGTCGACGTGCTTCCTGGGCCTCGTCCTATGTCTCGACCCATGGTTTGCCTTCTTTTGGGTCTAGGGGGATTATGATTTTTCTTCCGCTTCCTTTTAGCTTGATCCGGTCTCTTTCGAATGATATCGTGGCTTTCATGTTCCAACCCCATGGTCTTCCGACTAGCGCGGGATAAGTAGGAATTCCTTCGACCAGGTTTATTACTTCAAAGTCGACTCTCGTTGGAATTCTCATTATAGAAGTGATGACACTTTTGAGAGTGTCGATTGGTTCGATGAATCTTTGATCTGCTAGTTTTAAGTAGTTCATTGTCGGTTGTAGCAGGGGTCTTCCGAGTTAGACCCATGTTTCTTTAGGAAGGATGTTCACTTGTGATCCAAAATCGACTGCGACTTGTTTAATCATGTGGCCATCGACTTCTAGGTCAACTGAGGGTCAAAGTCGCTCGTGGTTTTGTCTTGAGACAATTTCCTTACACTTTTTACTGGTCTTTGATTTTCTTTATACTCTCTCAATATGTTTAGTAGGTCGATAAGGCATCCTGCTGATTGCTTTTCTTTTAGTAGTTGTAGGAATACCTCAATGGCAATGTTTGACATACTTGATCGTCCTTCATTTGATTTATCTTGGTCGATATTTTTAAAGAAGTTCAACGCTTCTTACATTATCCTTTCTTCTTTGTCAAGGTCAGGATATGGAACTTTGTTCCCTTGTCGATTTGGTGCCTCCAGGTATTTATCTTTACCCACTCCTAATCTTGTGACCACATGGAGAGTTTTTGAATTCAAAATATCTTGTTTCGGCACTGTATGTAAGAGGTTTACATTTCTCTTGGTCGTGACTTTGTCCAACACAATAGGACAGTCTTCTAAGGAATGATCTCCTACTCCACAAATATTCCAGAACTTTAAATCGGTTCTATCTTTTATCGGGAAATCAGAACTGATGAAGTCTTCTTTCCAACAGTTAAAGCAATAGTATCATCCTCGACCACGTCTTCTTCCAAAGCTTCCTCGTCCTCCTCTACCTCAACCTTGGTATCCACCTCGACCTTGACCTCTATAGTTGTTTCCTTGATTGACATCCCGTTCGACTGCTTGTGTATGATAGACTGAGTGAATATTTGTTATGTTCTTACCGTTCAGGCAACATTCTTGGGTGGAATGATTATTCTCTTTGCAAATGTGACACAACTTGGGACGTGCATGTCTTAGATTGTGTGGACAATCTCTGGTTACATGATTAGTCGAGCCTTGAGAGATGTCGCAATAGGTATTGATCTGGATGTGCCTAACTATTGGGTCTAAGGCATCACTAAATTTGCAGTAGTCTTTGGTGTGACCTTCGCTAGAGAAAATGGTACACCAGAGTTCATTGCGAGCAAGTGATATGTTTTTAATTGTTTGTTGTAGTTATGTGATCTTGTCTTCCAATCTTCTTTCAGCGCTTGATGAATTAACCAAGCCTTCATCGTCCATTTCAATCATCTGAGCTTTTTTTAGAATTTCTTCACATGTAGAAAGGTCATACATCCGTAATGGAGCTCTGATCTTTTGTAATAGTCCCGCTACATACCATTGTACTAGTAGCTTTTCATCAATCAGGTATGGTATTTGACTCAGTAAATCCTTGAATCTCTTGTCGTACTCATGCACAGTCTCGCCTGGATTTTGCTTGATTTCCTTAAGTTTTTGTGTTGTCAAATGACTTACATCTTGTGTCCTAAAGAATGAGAGAAAATTCTACTTTATTTTGTTCTTCGTACGTGTTTGATTGTCAGAGAAATTAATAAACCAGGTTAGATCCCTAGGTCGAAGTGCAGCTCCAAACTGAGCCATTTGTTTTTCTTCATCGACTATATCTGCAGCATCCCAGTATTTCTCACAAACGAACCAATGTCATTTGGGATCTTCGTCTCGTTTGTAAATAGGGATGTGATTAAGCCCCATTGTTGGTTTCTTTTTAGCAAATGGAATTATTGCAAGATATTTAGTCAAAGTCAACTTGGAGGTTGACGTAGTATTATTTTTTGGAGTCAAGGTCGAGCTATTTGATTTAGTCGATGTAATCTGCAGTTGTTCTTTAGTCGAGATACTTTCAACTGCTAACTGGACTCGTTCTTGGTTTTTTCTTGAGTCGTCTGTCTGACAAGCTTTATCTATATACTCGACAAGTCATCCTCTACAAGGTCGTGTCGGTTCACTTTCACTGTCTGTTGAGTTTGAATCTTCTATGAGTAATTTCGACAAGGGGGGCGGCAGTCGTGAGATCTCTTACATGAATGATTATGACTTTTGGTCGATTCTGGTTATTTTCTTGTGCTTCGATTAGCACTACATCTCTTATTTGGCCATTATTATAAATTCAACACCACACCTGTGGTGATTGTGCATCTATATGAAGTCGTTGTTGGAGAAAGTTTGTAAGGTGTGGACTAGGAATTTTTATAGGAGAGAGTCGGATTGTAGGTCCCGAGTCGTCGATTTCCATATCGACTTGATCATCAACTTGTTGGGTGCCATCAACTGCCATACTCAATCTCAAGCTTTCACTCCTCCCAAGAGCCGTCGGGGCGCTCTCAAGGGCTGTTCCAGCGAACTATCACACCTGGGTAGGTTTTCTATGAGATTTTTTGGGATCCTTTTCCTTCTGCAACTCTTCTCGCTTCTTCTGCCTTTTATCCCGCTCTATTTTTTTAATAATAGCTGAGGGTTTGTGAATCTGCGTTCGACGTGCAGATTTCTGACTTGATTCAGTTATCTTTTTCTCGACTCCCGTCATTTCCGACTTGGGTATGGTCCAACTTTGGCTTCGACTTCGATTTTAAATTCGACTTCGACTTATCTTGTCTCACGGATCATCCAGCCCCCCGACGTCGACCCGACTTACTCATGGTCGACAACGTTTATCATTTTAGCTGATTTCATTTCTTTAAGAAGTAATCCCAAGCTTCTTTAGTGTCTTTGCAGTTAACTTTCAAAAATTCTTCTCACTGTTCTTGTCTTTCTCGCCAATTGGAATTTGGAGGAGGATCTTTCAAAGGGAGTCACTACTCAACGATGTCACCAACTCTCTTGTCTAGTAAGAATTTATGTAACAAAGAGGGGACGGTACAAAGGAATTCGTCGTGTAACTCAGTATAGAATTTATTCTTGATAGTCTAGACAGACTCTCTGTCTTCAACCACTTGATCTTCAATGTTGTCTTTTACAGTTCTCTCGAACCACTCTTTTAGATTTGTTCTTCCTCCGTTGATGATCTTATGCGTCAACTATTCATTTGGAGTGAGTCTGCGCATTAGACTGAGTGAAGTATTCGTACAGTGCTTCTGGTATAGCCTCCAAGAATCTCTCGTGTGTTTCTAAATAGAAGTGCATGCGAGCTTCTGCTAAAGTCAGTCGGTTTCTTCGTGCATAATTTTTAATGTAATTGTTGATTTTGCGCTCCCACCATTGGTGTATGTCTGTTAAAGTTAACATCTATGTGCTCTTTTCTTTAATGCATGCCCAAGTTCAAAACTACCAGCGACGGAACCGATGTTGTAGTCAGGGAGAAAGTACGAGAAGTTGCCAATAGATCCTTACATAGAGAAATACACATTATAGCATCATATATAAAAGCACACAAGCATATAGATAGGCATACACAATAGTGGGAGTACCATCAAAGCATTTTATTAGATGAAGCCAAAACAACCTCTGTCTTTCCATTACATGTTGATGTATATATATGTGTGTGTGTGTGTGTGTTGTACAGTTACTAGTCGGTTACATATACTGTCGCATTGGTCGACTCTAACTGCCTATTCGACCAACTTCCCTAACTGACTACTACAGTCGACTCGACTGGGGGGTCTAGTCGGCAGAGCCGACTAACCCCTACAACACCCCCCATTTGCATATCATTCATATTTTCTCATTTATTGCAAATTGAAATATTACTCGGGGATTTTTACAACAATGAGCAATGCCCCGTATAGTAAGTACAATTGCCCTCTCTAGGAAGGGATTTCCTATTGTGATGTAATCTTTATTTGGTCAAATATATTTGTTCCACCTTCGACTTCTTTATCGCCAAGTCAAGCTTAAGGGGGAATGTTGGTGTATTGTGATTAAGCTTGACTTTATGGTCATTTTGTAATGATGTTCAAAGATAATCAAATATGGGAGATATTCTAGGCTTTGCCAAATTTGTTATAATGTAACATATCAAGTGTATATGCATTCATTGATTAATTGGGTACAAGCATTCCTAGAAACACTTGTGTCGATCTTTCTTGTGATGCACTTCTGACCTATCTTGGACTATAAGCCCATATATTCAACATTTCCAAAGGGGAGTTTGCCTCCATATTACTCCTTGAACAAAAACAACCTTGACAATAAGCGCAAAAATTTGAACATTTTTCACTTTTAAATTTTGGATCATCACCAAATTCAAATCACATACTATTTGTTACCTTCCAAACCTGCACTCATAGATATTCAAGTCCATGAACGAATTGCAGCCCTAGAGCCACTTAGGAAGGTTTCCCACTATCACCACAACAACTCTTCCTCTCACTTTAATCTGGTTCCTTTTCGACACAAAGTTTGAAACCCAAGGAAAAAAGTTTATGATATTCTTTAGAAATAAAGGGATGATTGATTGTCAAGATTAGTGCCTATCCAATTAGGCAATGGAGTCAGGATAAACAATCAAGAGGGTTTGAACAGTATGGAAGGAGGCATAGTTAGACTGTTATAAACATGCTCTAACTAACCACATGGATTTATTTCGATATGCAAAAAAATAAAGGGGGGCCCTTCGAAAGATGCTCCTCACAACAAGTACAAAATCAGCCAAGTAATAATGTGCAACCATGAATAATTAAAGGACTATCACATATGAGTCATGAATGAAGTAGACAAGAGTAGGAAACTTTTTCTGCAAAATGAACAACTAACAATACATAATTCTTCAAGAATGATTTAACCAAAAGATCAATAGGGCCTAAACATGCCACACTTTACCTTCAGCCCTAGCTAGGGCAGACCACAAAATAGAGTGAACAGCTGTAACGGAGACATTACAGCAGCAAATATCTTTCAATAAATCCAATGATTACAGCAAGACGAAGGGAGAGTTTCACCTCAACCCTAATATCCTCTTATTGGGGCGGACTACCTTTCTACAAAGATTATTTCAACAGATATGTACAAGTAATTTCTAGCCATCAACTCAACCCAAGAAAAATAAAGAAATATGAAGAACCTCACATGGAATGACCATTAACTTCTTCCTCCCAAAATATCTTCAACTAAGCTTGGAGCAGATCTTGTGGTAATTTTTGTTGACCGAAAATTTTAAAAATTTCACCTCTTAACTAGAGGTTTCCTAGATATTAACCCTGTAAATTTTCAACCTTAGGGCGTGTTATAGAGCAAGTTGTAGGTTGGGCAAAGCCCGACCCAACCACAAAGAAAGTGCTACAACTTGGGAATCCTACACCCAATGTCACCTTGATGTAGGTCCCACACTTCAATGGTGACTAGGTCACTCTAGGGAGGTGATCCCGGTGACCCTAGGGGGATTGAGATGGAGATGGAGAGAAATGGAAGTGAAGCCCCTAGAGGTCAGGTCCTTGTAAGTCAAGTGATTGTTGCCCCAAAGGTATATTACTTCTCTGGATGATTGTACCTGCCTGAGACATAAGAAAATCCAACTTGCAATGATATATGTTAGTATGGATCAGCATGTTAAGCTTGATGTCCCTAATTTGCAGCAATAGATGACAATTTATATCAGCAAGACATTAAAATCAGCATGTAAAGCATAAGATCAATCAACAATATTATCAATGAGTATGGCAATCAAGTATGACTGAAAAAAGGCACTTTAAGGCTGAATAAAGCAAGCTGTCATAACATGTATTTTCTGCAGGCTGTAGCATTCAATGGCATGCAGCAGCAAAATCAACCATGGAAAAGTGCCAAGAACTAGCCCAAAAGGTGCACCCTAGTTAATAGACTAGGTGAGTGAAGTTAGAGAGCTAGTCTAGGGTTAGTTTAGGAGTTAAGAGAGTGTTAGTAGCTAGAGTTATGCAGCCCTAATGGATGTAGGTTAAAGTTTGTAACATCAATTAAAGTAGTGGGAGAGAGGGGACACCCTAGTAGGGGAAGACTCCTCTCTATGAGGCAAAACAACTTCAAGCAAGAAACCTTTCAAAAGATCAAAATTTGTATTTCCCAAGGCAATGATTTTATATCTCCAATGCAAAAAATATATGACGAGTGTCTTTACTATTGGATTAATGGAGTCAAATAAAGAAAGAGCTAGAGAGGGTGTAAACTTTTACTTTCCAAGGCAAGTTTCTCTAGTTAGGGTTTAAGCTAAGAGGGTGTATGCCCATATACTTCTCTTAGCAAACCCTTGTTTAATCAATAAGATGAAGCAATAAAATGATGAAGACTATGGTGGGGGTGTATGCCCTTATACTTCCCACCTAGCTCCTAGCACAACAATCCTTGACTTGAAAAATAATGATAACATAAGACGAAAAGACCATACCAAAATAAAGAAAGATGCCAAGATAATCCACCATAAAAGCTAGAAAAACATCATCCAAGGCTAGCACCTCACTCCTCCATCAACCATTCATCAAGATAGCCATAAACAAGTGCACAAGAGACGAATAGAACCAAATGCAGCGAAAATTTCAGACCAATACTTCTCACAAATGAGGGAGAGTTATGTTAAAATGAGATCTTATGATCTCTTATTTATACAAAATGTCACCAAGGTGACTTGTCCACAAATTAAGAAGTAAACCACAAGATTAGGGGTCAACAACCCTGATCTTGCCCCCTTAACAAAGTAATATTAAACAATTCATTTAAAATTTCACTTTTGCACAAATAAAACCCTAATTTACATAGAAGTCACCCCTTTAGGGGACGTTTTAGCACTAGGAGAAGGTCGTTGGTGATGTAGGAGGGTAGTAAGGCTTCCCAAAGCCACGTGTCAAGGATCCAAATGTCTTCCTTCATGGTCAAAGCCTCAAACACCTCAAAACGTCCAAGTGCCCAAGCATATTATCTCACCACCATGCCCTAGCCCCCACACATGACGTCAAGCTCAAAAAGACGATGTTTTTCCCCTCCTAGGCAAATCATTTAGCAAGTGGGAGTTGGGCTATGTCGTCCAAGTCATCATCAGGGCTATGTCGTCCAAGTCATCATCAAGGCCTTCCAAGCCCGATCTTTCTCATCCGGCATGTGGGCCCTTGGCATCCAACCTGTGGGCTTGGAGCCCCATGGAAGCCCAAACAAGGCTTGTTCTCCCAAAACTGTCCACCAACTAGGTCCTCCAAAGACAAATGAGCACACCCTCCAAGGATCTCAAGTCATAACATCATGATAAGTGAACCCAATCAATAAATAAGCCATCTAAGCAAGTGCATCAAAGATCATTATATCAAACAATTAATTGCTCAAAGACACTATGCGACTTGTCAAGCTTGAATATGGGAGGGTTGATGAGGAGTCCTATTGGGTAGATCTTGCCCTAGCTCAAGGAGAGTTTCCAAGAGATCCCTCTCTAAGCCATGTAAAGTGGATGAAGTGGTTGGGGTCAAGACTCAATGGGCATAGGGCTCATGACATATAAGGGGCCATAGTGTCTCATTCATGGGTGCCTTTGTAGAGGGTGTGTGGTACCTTCGTCCTCAATGCACTTTTTCCAAGCCCATCAATTGCCTTTTATCTTTCTTTCTTTATTTTCTTTCAATATAGCATAAGGGGAGGTTGAAGGTCACTGCCCTGGCGTGGTGACCAGATGATGGCAATGTCACCCACAAACACCTAGTGGAAATGAGAAGGTTGGCTCGTGATGAGACCCCATTTCTCTCATCCATGCAACTGAGAGCCATTACCCTGGTTTGGTGACCAGGTGATGGCAATGTCATACCACTAGATATTCATGGATGTGATAGGTCGGCTCGTGATGAGACCTCCTATCCTTCAACTAACCTTTTAAGCATTCTTTATTATATTGTGGGCCCCCTTTACTCAAAGATAAGTGTTTCACTGCTTTCTTGGGTGATCCATGGGCGAAGCATATGGAAGCTTCATACAAGGCTTTTATCTTTTACCCAACATCAATCCCTCTAGGCCGTTAGCCCCTTCTTCCCATAGAATGAGGGACAACCCCTTCTTGGGTCAATACACCCTAAAATCCCAAGACACAAGGAAATGGAGGGGAACAATGATGGAAAGTGGTAAGTATGGTCGGGAATGGTACGATGGCTCATTAAGAGAGTTCCTAGTAGCAAACCCATCCCTAAGGAAAACCACTTACTAGGGCACAATGTCAACCACCAAGGTGAAGCAGGGAAAAAGGTGTTGATATTATGGTAGCTACGGGAGGTATTTACCTCCACGTGTAAACCTGACGAGGATAGAATACTCTGGGAAGCAAGAAGAAACCCTAATGAGTTGGCTAATAAACCTAGAAAACTTGTCGGCTCAAGAAGATAATTTATATTAGGTTATTAGCCTCCAAGAGAAGAAGTCGGCCTGAAATAATAATATATACTAAACAGATAGATACCCAGAATGAGAAGTCGGCCCAGGCAGTTAGCCAGAATTAGTATAAATACAGGAGGCCAGTTCTCATTCTGGCAGGCAGTCTCAGAATTGCAGAGCAGCACTTGTGCGCACTACAGTGCCCAATTTTGTGCGCAGGTTTGAGGAGAGCTGCCATTGCAGCTGCTGCAGCTAGCAGAACGCTTTTGGCTTGGACTATCTCTTGGCTAGGATTTGGACTATCTGATCAGCTCTTGTTGGTGCACTACCATTTGTTTGGCTATCTAGCCTAGGGTTTGCTTCCGGAATGATTCTCTGTCAAGGTTAAGGTGCTCGGAGGGTGGCTTCAACCTATGGTTGGGTGACAATAGTGATATTGTCAATGGTAAAACGAGCACATCCATTATATTCTAACAAAAGGCATAATGTCCAAGCATATATCATGAAATCTAGAGCAATCTAAGATACAACATACTCAACTGGCTTAAATATTGAAATGATGCTCACCATAACACTGACTTGTACCTCATGGAGTAAAGCCCACTGCCTTCCGGAAGCAGCCAGCTCGTGTGGTGGAAGCCATCTGCAAATATGTGACCATATGTGGTGGTGAGTAGGTTTTCCATCTGTGCAAAGGGTATTGCTGGTCATGTAGACTCTCGGCACTCCATATCTGCAACATGAGGGCCTCGAGACATAATCTCCTTAGTTATCCACAAAATGGGGATAACAGGGCTGTTATGAAATATAAACAAAACAGCAGCAACATGGGAAAATATTTCAATCCTTAACAATCCCAATCGACTAGGAAATTCAAGAGATAAAATACCAATGTGTTCCAATAAATGTCATCCCTCTAGGGAAATCTTATCATGCATATAACAGATCTGACACCACTTACGACAGTTGTAAAACAATAGTAAATCTGCCCTTATATTCTTCAATTATAATGTAAAATCACTTAACATATTCACCCTTAACTTATGTCAAATCAGCAAGACATATAAAGCTGGAAATTACAAACCATGAAGAATATAGATAGCTGAAAATCAAATCTGCAATATACACCAAGTATTTGATTGCTGGAAACTTCATTAATATGCATAAAGATGAAGTTCATGTACATACCATTGTTTTATCACAAGGTTAGTACAATCCCTATGTTGCAGGAAACGCCACTTCATGTACTATACCATGATGTCACCCACAAACAAGGCACCAAATGCAAGGGCACTCCATGAGGTGTGTCCAGAACTCCTCCTACAAGCCTCCAAATACTCCAAAAATCTGCCTAAGCCATGTACTCCATTGGGTCCACACCCCCTACATGAACACTATAGCAACCCAACCATCCCCGAGCCAACTAGAAGCCTCCATGTAAGCATCAAAGCTACCCTATGTTGTCTAGGGCCCAATGCCCTCCTAGAGGATGAAAAGTGCTCTTCCTCCTAGGTGGGGCATCCAAGCAAGTAACCATCTCCATGTGGCCATCATGTAGAACATCAACGAAGTTGTTAGGAGATCTCCAATGCTACAAGGAAGAATATCAACCAAGCACCCAACTGAACAAGCAACCACTCAATAAACCATCTCCAACATGCAAATCCATCACAGACCATCCAGGGGCTGAACATACACCATGTACCCCAAATTTCACGAAGCACCCCTAAACATGGTGTAAACACTTTTAGAGTAACCCTGAAAGCTAATAGATCTCTCATACTTCCAACCATGACTCTAGCAAATGAATCGTTCATTTATTTATACCTTTCTTCTTCCTAAATTAGGGCTTCATTCATCTAGGGTTTAAAGAGGTGAAAATAATGATTTAGCAAATGAATCTTTCACCTATTTATAACTTTCTTCTTCCTAAATTAGGGCTTCATCCATCTAGGGTTTAAAGAGGTGAAAATAATAACTTAAACCATAAAAAGTGTCTTACCACCTATGGTGCAACTTCCTAGGGCCTTTTTTTGTGCATTTAGGGCTCCTCAAACCTTAGCACTCCTCGTGTATTTGTGCAAATAATCGTCTTGATAATCATCTTATTACCATAAAATTGTCTTGCTGATTTTATTACAGCCCTATTAGGGCTAGACATCTTGATATCTTTGGTTGTTACATGCATTTTGATTTTCAGATTTAACTAATTTGATAAACCCTAGTTTAATTCATTGTCTTAGCCCTATATTTTTTATTGACATATAACTTGATTGAAGGGATAAATCCTATTTTTGTTGTAACTTGTTTGATTGCTGCAATTCTATATCTTTCATACATGTTTTGCAACAGCCATCATTAATTTCAGATTTGAGTGGTTTAGGGATGGTTTTGTATGAGATTATTGCTTTGTAAACCCCCTAGATCAGACCTAGAAAACCTTAAACCAAATCTGGAATTAACTTATATTAGCCACCTAAACCCTAACTCGCTTGACATATCTCATTGGTGGTATTTGTTAAAATAATGTAACTGCAAAGTGTATTCTTATTATCATTTGATATATTATTCATTGGATCAATCCCCATTGTGGATTGATCATGTCGGTTATTATAAAGGACCAAATCCCCTTTTGCGGATTGGTCAAAAGATAATTGTAATAGGCAGAATAAGAAGTCGGCCCCAGAAGATATTAAAAAGGCCCCAAAATATAATAAAGGTGGTTATAACCACCCAGTTGGAGAAGTCGGCCCTGCCAGTGAAGAGACACTTCACGCGTGCCAGTCTTGTATAAATAAAGAGGCTAGCACCTCACTTAGACACACAACTCACTTGCTCATTTTGTGAGACAAGTTTTGGATCTGCAGTTAGAGAAGAAGGAGAGAGAGTGGCGCATATCTGGGAGAGGATCTTCTGCATTAGTTTAAGAGATCTCTTGGCATTGTATTGACTATCTATATTAAGGAAGTTTTGTTGGGTTTTCTTCCCCTAGAGGGTTTCCCAGGATAAATGTTGTCTCTTGTGATTGTGTATTTCTCAGTGATCTTGGATTATGCTATTGTTATCTAATGAAATGCAAAGAACTATAATAATGGCTTAAACATTAACATGGTATCAGAGCCAAGTTGAAGAGAGCATCTTTCACAAGAGAAAAGTGAAAAACATCACTGTTGTCGTACATGAAAATTAGGGCTTTTTGTTGGAAAGGTATTTCAGCCCTAAAACCACCTAGAAAAGTGCGCCCTCCCCCAAGGATCATTTTGGCAACTTCAGCACACCTTTTCAGTGGCTAGATCTCCCGAAAAGTGAAACCCTAGTTTCACAAAGTACCTGAAAACCAAAAGACCAGAATACCAGAAGTACCAGAAAACCAGAAGCACCAGTCCAGAAATCCGCAGATCAAGTTTGAGGGGGTAAAAGTTGGATTTCTGAAATTCTGACTACACCAGCATACTCGCCTCAGCTCAGCGCATCTATTCCCTGGATCAGAATTTCAAAATTTGAAGTTTGAAAAATTAGGGTTTCTTCATAAAACCCTAAGTTGCAGTTGCAGTTTCAGAACCAGTTGCAGTTGCAGCCGTAGAACCAATTGCAATCACCCTTGAAGTTTTCTTAAGAGTTGGTAATGATTACCGTTGCTACCAGATGGAGCCACTACCTGCAAATGCTATCAGAGGTATGTACTCACATATGTTTAATGGTT
>ML823919.1:78252-88497 GCA_009831015.1 Picea engelmannii
AAAATTGCCCATTATTTCTCATTTTTTCACCATAGATTTTCATAGGTTTTCAGTGGCAATGAGTTTTACATCTTCAAAATAGATTTTTGATGGATCAAAAACCATTTTTTTCCATTGTTATGTGATTTTCTTTCTTGCCATGTGTTAGTCTCTAAATTTGTCTTGGTTTAGTGAGAAACCCTTGTCCTAAAACCCTCTTTACCCATTCTTCATTTTCTGTTTTCAGTCGATTTCAATTTTTCCATTTTGGTATTTTGTGGTTTGCATTACAGTCTTTGATAATTTATTTAAGTTTGATTTTGAAAACACATTGTTTAAAATTGAGGTGTCTCCTTATATGCCGTTTTAATTTTCAAATTTTCAAGTTTTGCTAAGTTGTTAAATGCGCTACGCGAATAAGCCTATTCTCGTAGCGCCAAATAATCATGCCATGATATGCGCCTGCCATCCTGATTTCGTTATGATGTCACGAATCATGGATTAAGAGTTCGTATGCATCCACGAAAGCTTGGCAATCATTTCCAAATCCGAAGGTTTCAGAATCTAATTGTTGTGTACGTGCACAGGACTCATTTCAACTTACCTGTTGCTTGATGATAATTATATGTTACCTATTCGAGTTGGGTTATTTTAGGCTTGCAGTGAGGAATGCAGGTATCCATTCAAAACAACGGTATTCACTAACAATTGCAGGTGGCGAATTTGGAACCCGAGGACGACAGTTGCAGAATTGTGTTTGATGGCGCCAAAGAGGAGCAGACAGGTTGTCAGAATAGAACCAGAGGGTGTCGAACTTCTTGAAGCCTATCCTCAGATGGCTCAAAGGTTGAGAGACGCCGGGTGGTTTGAGTTTCTCACCACTTTTCAGGGTTACGATGAGCAGGTTTCCATGGAGTTCGCTCTGAATTTCGATGGTCACGAGATCGAAATCGATAAGATGTTGATGCTAGTGACAGAGCAGACTATCACAAAATCTTGCAGGCTCGTGGTTGGAGGGAAAAGATGGTGAAAGAAAGAGTACGTGGTTACTGAATTTGCAAGTCAATTCCTCCTTCCAGATAAACAGAATCCAGATTGGAGAAGGGGAATACCTCGCAGCTGGGTTCGACCCGAATGGCACACTGCTCTGGTCGTGATTCACAGGTACATCACTTGCGAAGGAAGGTTTTCATTGGTCTATATCTACCATATCGGAATACTAATGCACTTAAATGGTGATTACCTTTAAATCTCTCTTATTTTCTGCTTAAAAGCTTGACAAATATGTCCAAGAAAGTGCATTCACTTTCTACCAATGCTAAAAGCAGTCTTTTCCATCAAGTTCTGATTAAAACCCTAGTCATGTTTGCTTTGAACGAATTACAGAAGCCCTGGAGTTGGCTCACGCAATCCTTAAAACCTATCACTTAGTCCAATAAGCAGAAGAAAGGTAGAGAGAGGAAGACCATCACACAGAGCCGAGATATGTCTGATGAAAACCCTGTGAAAGACGAGTATTCTGATATCTAGGTGACTAGGAGGAGCAGAAGTAAAAGACCAAGATGGGAGCCCGAAATTGAAACGTTTCCAGGGGAAGATGTTAAAGGGGAAACAAATTCAGATAATGATCTTGCTGCTCAAACTACAGTCAAGCTTGAAATGCCATCAACCAACAAAAGAAGTGTTGCAACCAAAGGGAAAAAGGTTAAAGGTGTGTGTGTATCACAAAAACCTCGAAGAAATTCGACTAGGGTTACCAACAAGTATAGGCTGAAGTCAAAGGCAATGTTCAATCCGTCAATCAAAGAAGAAAACACCATAATCATAGAAGATGATTCTTAGAATGATGAAGCAAGTACAAGGAAAAGGGCAAAAAGGACCCCATTGCCCAAGAAATCTGTCATCAAAGGAAAAAGAATACTTACACCACCAACAGGCCCTATAACAAGAGCCTCAACTAGATTAGCAAAAGCTAAAGAGATGGCTAAAGGCATCAGTGAATTCCCTGAAGAAAAACAGGATTACTTGGAAGACTCAGATCACTTACCAGATGTACCTGGAGCTTTAGATTCATCAAGTTCCGAGGAAGAACATAGCTCAGAATTGATCTCAAAGTACCAGGTTAAAGCCAAGGAACCTAGTGTCGCCTTAAACCTGAATGAAACTGCACCTTCTAAAGAATGCTCAGCATTCAGAGTTAAGATTAGAACTGATAAGGAAAAGATCAAGGAATTTCAGAAAACAATAAAACAATTAAAGAAGGAGAAGGTGCAGATAGAACAGTGGAATGCTCGTCAGCAAGAAAGGATTCAAGGTCTTAAAAAGAAGAAGAAAGAGCAAAGGGCATTGCTTAAAGAACTCAGGGAGATTAATTTCAGACTCTACTGGCACAATGTTGTGCTGACCACAAAGCTCAAGCAGAAAAACGCCAAAGCCACTGCTGTGATTATATCCTAAAGGTAACATGGAGATTTGTTACAATCATGTTTAAATGTTTTCCAGGAAAGATGGCAAAGCCTACTCGTTTTGGTCAATGAAATGCTAAGACTTCGATCTGTTTTACAGAATCAAACAAAATTCCTATTTTGTAGAGTCAAATGTAATGCTGGCAATATTTGCTATATCAAGTTGTTGAGCTGTGATCTATTTTGGGGTAGTAGAAGCTCTTTTTGGGTGAAATACCTTAGGAGTTAGATACTTTTCGATTCTAGTCAATAAAGGTTGTACTAGATGATAGGATCTGGAAGTTTTATAGATAGTTTAAATAGACAGAAGAAAGACCATGTTCAGGTCGAAAAATTGGAGATCCAGAGAACCTTTTTGTGGAACTCATTGTAAAAGGCATTTATGTTCAATTGACACTTAATAGCAAAGGCATATGGATGGTCAGACCTTCTTTTTTCTACTCTGTTATTTCTTTATTCATGCTTGAATTTATTATTCAGATTGCAATGCATTTTGATTCTTGACTGTTAATTTATACAGTGAAAATTTCGCTATAGAGATAATTTTCAAGTTATGATATCAAGCTGATAGTCTTGTTTCTTTATGATATAATGAGACGAGAACTCTCGTGAAGCCTTCATCTTCCTTTTTCTTAAATTGGTTTAGATGGAATCTATGTGTCTACCTAATATTCAACCAGTGGGATATGCTATGTTTTGATCTTGATTTTCATGTCATGCTGTAATCTTGACCCAGTTTTCAACCACCCTACAAAAACCAAATCATAAAACCTTAAAAATACTTTACAATAAACGAATGATGCCCTAGCTTGCCCTCTCACAGTCAAGTGCAACTTTAGGGACTAACATTTTTGGCGGCGTTGCCGGGGACGAAGAAACGAAGATATCTTCCCTGGGGAAACGACAAGTTGAGATTCAGATCTTGATGGTGAAAAAGATTTTGAACATTATCTAAAGACTGTGATTATTCACCTGGCGACTCCTCTGTGATAATTTTGGCTCCTAAAAGAGAAGGTAAAGGACCTAAAATTCCTCTAAATCCTCCATCATCCAATAAGAGACCAGTAACCAGGAAAAATCCATATCCCGAGCCTGTAGCAGCAGTGCCAGATCCTGAAAAAATACTAAGAAAACCTAAAGTTCTTTCTGGTCAGTCTTCACTTTCAAAAGGGAAATTATCTTCAGAAAATTCTCAAGAAGAATCTTCTAAAATCATCAAAACCCAATCAAATGAAGATTTGAAACCCGAAAGTGAAATTAAGCCTGTTGTTGTGTCTGATATAGTTTCATTCCATTCAAACGTTTCATAATTAAATCCAAAACAAAAGAAGTTGCTTATTGAACTCATTAAACAGGAATATCCAGACTTCTTGCCTATAACTGAAAATTCAAAAGGTCCTAGCACAGGTATTAAGAGTGAATCAGAGACACCTTCGTCATCTTTTGAATCTTTCTAATCTGAAGATTTTAGATCACATTATTTTTCTCTTGAGAATCCTCTGTTTCTCAGCCCAGTAGCTAATCATAGTCCAGAAGAGAAATCTCCATCTGCTGAAGATCAAGACTCAGTGACAGTACATATAAGTTGTAATACACAAGGTACCCTTTCACCTGCAGCATCACCAATCTTGCTCACTCCAAAAGCTCTAAACACAGCTAATATGGCCGCAGACAGAATGGACCAAATAGTTGCAGCTAGGTATGCTCCCCTGGTACTTCCACAAGTCATGTATGTTTTTCCACCAAATGATTATATGAGATATTTGCCCAAATTTAATGGAGATGGATCAGTTACTGCTGAAGAGCATTTGAGTTTGTTTTATAGTTTTGCAAACAATTTCAATGTAGAGCATGCTGATGTATGGATGAGATTATTCGTACAGAGTTTAAATGGGGAAGCAAGAAAGTGGTTCAGGAGTTTGCCTGCTAATTCAATAGCTGATATTGTAGCTTTAGATGAGGCCTTTCTCAATCATTGGGCAGATAAAAAAGACTTTCAATACTACATTACTGAATTCGGTGCTTTAAGGAGGAAACAAGGTGAATCAATACCTGATTTTACCAAAAGGTTCAACCAGATGTATGGTAAAATTCCAGAGGAGATAAAACCTTCAGAGACATCAGCTAAAATCACTTTTGCCAATGCATTCAATGCCGAATTTTCCTTGTTGCTTAGGGAAAGAAGAACCACTACCCTCTGCCTGATGCAAGATGCAGCTATTAAGGTAGAATCAAACATATTAGCAGCAGACAAATTGAAGTCTAGAAGTGATAGAGATAGGAAAAAGAAAAAGGAAGAGTTGCCTTCATCATCTAATTCAGCATCCGATACTAAAATGGATGAAGTGGTTAAGATGTTGAAAACTCTGACATCTGAAATGGCAAGGTTGAAGATGGAACAAAAACAGCCCAATAGACCTGCACAGGAGGGCGGTTACAAAAATCCAAATCAGTTCAGGAGACCAAACAATGTACCTCAAATCTTACCAAGAGAAAGAAAAAACCAAGATGACCAAAAGGTGTTACCTCCTTTTCAGAATAATGTAGTAGATGAGGAGGAAGATGAGGATGATACAGAAGAAGACCCTGCAGTTCATTTGAATGATTCTGAATCATCTCCTCTACATGTGACACAGCAGGAATATGAAGATGCTTTGATTGCAAATCAGTTTGAGGAAGGGGATGGAGATGAGATTGTCCAGCAGGAATCTAAAGGGAAAAAATACAATCTCAGATCTGGTTCCCAGGCACCTAAAGTAGATCCACCTATTTCTACAAAGAAGGCCAGTACTCCAATTAAGACAGGGGCGATCAAAGGTGTTGCCAATGTCCAAGCTGATCAACCATTGAAGCAACCTGCCAAAGATAGCATTGCTGACATAAGGGAACCAGATAAAAATGTTTTTGTTTTCAATTTAGAACATGAAATCAACAAAATCAAGATTCCAGTACCATTATTAGAACTCCTGAAAACAGAACCCTTCAGAAAAACTGTCCTTAAGGCTATACAGGCTCCAACTCATGTCACCTTCTCAGATACAGTCAACCTTGAAGATGAAAACCCTGCCATTACTATTGGACCTCACATTGAAGACAGAACTGATGCCTCTCCACCATTTTACATTTCACTAAATATCCATGACAAGATATTGCACAATTGCTTAATGGATTTTGGTGCTTCACATAATGTCATGCCTAAGGTGGTGATGGAAGAATTAGGGTTGGGCAGTACTAGACCATATCATGATCTCTATTCTTTTGACTCCAAGAAAGTCAAATGTCTTGGACTTATGAAAGATGTGGTTGTAACTCTTTCCCAATTACCTATGAAAAGTGTGGTATTACATGTTATCGTAGCTGACATACCACCAAAATTTGGAATGCTTCTTTCGAGATCTTGGGCTAAGAAGGTAGGTGGCACTCTGCAGATGGACCTTAGCGATGCAACCATACCTGTTTTTGGTGGGGAACAACGAAGATTATACAGAGAAGTCAGATTGGCTTATTTGGTAAGTGATCACGATAATCCCACTAATCATCCTATATATGCTGTAGAAGATGATATAGGTTCTTCTATTTTTCATTTGAATGAGGAAATGGCAGAAGTATCAGTCAGAAAGTCAACACCTGCAGTGGAAGACAGTGAAGACAATTTTGTTTGGAAAATGTATTTTGACCGGGCTTGTTCTAAAGAAGGTTCTGGAGCTGGTATTGTCTTCATTTCCCCTACCAAGGAGGTCACTCCTATGTCATATAAACTTGAATTTGACACCACTAATAACATCAGTGAGTATGAAGCTTTGTTGTTAGGTTTGAAAGCTGCAAGAGATATGGGTATAGATAAGTTCTCTGTTTTTGGAGATTTCGAACTTATTGTTCACCAAGTCAGGAATATATATCAAACCAAACAGCAAAGATTGAAACAATACAGAAATGAGGTGTGGGATTATGTGGATAATTTCTTCTTGGCATTCAATATTACTTTTGTTCACAGGGATTTAAATCAGCAGGCTGACTCTTTGGCATTTGCAGCAAGGAACTTTAAAACTCCAATGTTTCCTAATCTGAAGTTTGAAGTTGACATCAGACACAGACCCTCAATTCCGGATAATATAAAACATTGGCAGGTTTTTAAAGACGATGAGGAAATTCAGAGATTTTTGAGAACCATTGAAGAGTTTTCTAACATTTCAATTGATCAAGATGACGAAGATGCAGAAGCAGAAATACACACTGCAGAAGTTCTTCAAGATACTATTGCTGGTCACAAAATCATTGAACTGAAGACAAACCATTTGCCCAAGGGTTTGGTTCCATTAGAAAGGTTGTTTGATCATAATGATGTTTCCAGGAAGGTTGTTTTCCAAACAGAAGAAACAAATGTGGAAGACTGTGACATTAGTCCGGATGCAAATCCCAGGTTGGTAAAGGTATCTAGGAAACTATCACAAAAACAGAAAGAAGCATATGTTGAACTAATGAAACAATACTCAGATATATTTGCCTGGTCTTATGAAGATTTGAAAGTGTTTGATACAGAGATTATTCAGCACAAAATTCCTCTGAAACCTGGATCAAAACCCAATAAGCAGAAATTCAGGCAATTTAATCCTTTACTATTACCTATAATAGAAAAGGAGCTGAAAAGGCTGTTGGAAGCAAAAATCATAGTGCCACTAAGATACTCAGAATGGGTAGCAAACCTTGTGCCCGTCAAGAAAAAGAACGAAGAGATGAGGCTCTGTGTAGACTTCCGGAATCTAAACAGGTGCTCTTTGAAAGACAATTATCCATTACCAAAAATGGATTATATCTTACAAAAAGTTGTCGGCGCAAAGAGAATTTCTATGCTTGATGGATATTCAGGGTACGATCAAATATCAGTAATGGAAGAGGACAAAAAGAAAACAGCTTTTACCACTCCCTGGGGCACCTTTATGTATGAAAAGATGCCTTTCGGGTTGATGAACGCTGGAGCTACATTTCAAAGGACTATGGACATAGCTTTCATTGGGGAGAAAGACAGGTTTGTGGTTATTTACCTTGATGACATCACTGTATTTTTAGCATCTGATGAAGAACATTTACAACACTTGAAGCAGACCTTTGAGAAATGCAGGAGGTACGGCATATCACTTAATCCCAAAAAATCACATTTTTCCATGGAGGAAGAAAGCTTCTTGGACACATCATTTCGCCTAAAGGAATTAAAATAGATCCGGAAAGAGTAAAGGTTATTCAGCTAATCGACATTCCAAGAAATAAAAAGTCCATTCAGTCCTTCATTGGTAAGATTAATTTTTTAAGGAGGTTTAAACTTTATACCTAACTTTGCAGAGATTGTCAAATACATCACTGACATGTTGAAAAAGGATGCAGAAATTAAGTGAATACCGAAAGCAAGAAAATCCTTCGAAAGGATCAAACAGGCTATTGTTCAGGCACTTGTTCTAATTAGCCCAGATTTTTCTAAAGAGTTCATGATTTTTTCATTTGCATCAGAAAATACCATAGTTGTTGTTCTTCTGCAAAGAAATGAGCAAGGCCATGAGCAGCCTATCTCCTTCTTTAGCAAAACTCTCAGGGACTCTGAATTGAAGTATGATCTAATAGAAAAACAAGCCTATGCCTTAGTGAAGGCCTTAAAATCTTTCAGAGTGTATATTCTTCAATCAAAAATTACAGCTTATGTCCCAAGCAATGCAGTCAAAGAAATATTGGTTCAGCCTGATTGTGAAGGTAAGCGAGGGAAATGGATCACCAAAATCCTGGAATACGATCTCACCATAAAACCTACTCAGCTGATAAAGGGACAAGGCCTCGCCAAATTAATGACAGAATCCAATTGCAAAGCAATTGGATTATATCATCTTTCAGACATGACACAAGACTCTTCTGTCTAGATTGAAGAATTTAATTTACAAATAAACAGCAAGTATGTTTCTTCAGAATGGTACAAAGACATCGTATTTTTTCTGCTGAATTTTCAATCTCCCCCAGAGTTGGATAAATCAAAATACAGATCATTAAAGTTGAGAGCTGTAAAGTACTGTATTGTTGATCAGACCCTGTTTTGGAAGGACCCCAACGGTTTTCTGTTGAGGTGTGTGGACGAAAGGGAAGTTAAACAAATCTTTCAAGATCTGCATCACGGTGTCTGCAGAAGCCATCATCATTGGAAAAGTATTGCCTTCAAAATTCTTAGAGCAGGCTATTACTGGCCAGTTCTATTCTCAGATATTTTTGCTCAGGTTAGGGCATGTGAACCTTGTCAGAAATTTGCTGGGAAGCAGAAACTTATATCTCTGCCTCAGAAACCAATCATCACCCATGGACCATTTCAACAGTGGGGATTAGATTTCATCGGAGAGATTAATCCCACCTCCTCAGGACAACATAGATGGATTCTTACAGCCATGGATTATTTTACGAAGTGGATAGAAGCAATTTCGACTCGGAATACCACAGACAAGGTAATCATGGAATTTCTAGAGGGATATATTTTTTCCAGGTTTGGCTGTCCTAAAAAACTGGTCACTAATAATGCACAGGCTTTTAAGTCGAATTCCATGATTGAATTCTGCAATAAATATAATATCAAATTGGTTCATTCTACTCCCTACTACCCCCAGGGAAACGGATTGGCTAAATCTTCCAATAAGACACTGATAAGAATTATCAAAAAATTACTGGCAGAAAATAAAAAAGCATGGGATTCCAAGTTAAAGTTTGCTCTCTCGGTTGATCGTATCAGCAACAAGAAGGTTATTGGGACATCTCCATTCCAGATGGTATATGGGACAGAAGCTATCCTTCCAACTCAATTGGGCCTACCAGTCTTAAAGTTTCCACAAGAAGAACAGGAAGAACCCAATGATGTCCAAAGAAGAATTTTTCAGCTGATTGAAGTTCAGCAGGTCAGAGAACAGGTTAACCAGAAAGTTGTTGCTCATCAGAACAAAATCAAGGCTACATTCGATAAAGGAACTAAGAAGGATGTTTTCAATTAAGGGGATTTGGTGTTGAGATGGGACCCCAGGAGAGAGGATAAAGCAAAACATGGAAAGTTCGATAATCTATGGTATGGTCCTTTCACGATAGCCAAGGTAATGAACAATAACACTTTTCTCCTACATAATTTAGACAACACTGAAATTTTTGGGGGCCCAGTGAATGGGAGGTTCTTGAAGCACTATTTCATCTAAAGGCTCATCAGGTTAGAGTTCGTACAGTAGGTTTTCTTTTCAATAAAGACTCCATATACCCAATGGACTTGTTTTTACAGTGATGCTGAGAATAAAAGACTGGCAGTCGCAGGGGAATCAATGAATTAGAGATAAAGGAAAGGCAATGGTCTGCAGTTCTTGGAGTTTAGTATCAAAACTCCATCCCCAGAAGGAGCCAATGTTAGTCTCTAATTTTGTCTTGGTTTAGTGAGAAACCCTTGTCCTAAAACCCTCCTTACCCATTCTTCATTTTCTGTTTTCAGTGGATTTCAATTTTTCCATTTTTGTATTTTGTGGTTTGCATTATAGTCTAAGTTGCACGAAACGAGGAAACGATACGAAGTTTCCGAAACAAATACGATACGAAACAGGCCCTCAAAAAATGGAAACGTTGGGGGAAACGCCGCGGGAAACGCCGTATATATATATAGTTTTAAAAAAAAATAAAGCATTATATTGCAAGAAAAACATAATGATATACATAAATGACATTTTAGAAGGAAAACTACCTAATCCTAGCCTTAAAATATGGTAGAAAAAGCTTAACATGCCTAATCAATGATTTTGGTTTGAGT
>ML823920.1:0-17867 GCA_009831015.1 Picea engelmannii
GCAAACATTGTTTGTTGAGAATTGAGATAACATTTTTAAGTTTGATTTTAGAATTGTAGTATGTATTCAATAATAGAACTAATGCATTTGGTTGCTTACATAAACTAGTTTTCAATAATAATTTAATAGTGGTGTTCTATTATTGCAAAATTATATAAAAAAATAATATTGACTTAGATTAGTTAGAAAGTAATTGTTTGTGTTTAGGATGAAAAAACATGTAATTAATTTCACTTGTAAATGGAAATGTGACAAAGAAAAGTAATATATATTTTTTTAAAAACTAATAAAATTATTTATAAAATAATTATATAAAATTATGCATGGAAATTGATTTTGTAGGAAATACTTGTAGTTGATTTACTCCACCTTCATATCTAGTCTAGGTTGAAAGGAAGAAATTATTGGATTTTCCATGTCTATTCTTTCCATTCTTTCCAAGTTTAAGTGTTCCTCTATTTGACGTCTTCCAAACCATATCCATATATTTTCACTTAAATTATAAACAAGCACCTCTTTAACTTTCTCATATTTGATGCACACCAAGTCACTCATTCCTTGAAAATCAAACCAATAAAACCTTAAAATCCCGGGAGGAATATCCTCTTTTCTTTTAAAATATTTCCAAAGAGATGGTGGCATCCTTGTGATTTCTCTAAACCCTCTGAACTATGAGTTGTTTGAACCAAACTGGTGCTTCTCAATTTCCCATATAATAATACCATCATGTATGCATGTAGCTAGAAGCTTGTTAATATGAAGCCTGATATCGATACCAATTAGGTATAATGATATTAAACGTGATAGTGATGTGCATGTATGATGAAAGAGTATAGTTGGAGGCAGTGGAACCATAAGGTTTCCCTCATGAGGGAAATATAAACAAAGAATTTCTCTTGTCTCGAATACTATGGATGCATGGCTGACTCCATTCTAAAGAGTCATGAAAGTTTTGTTCCAAGTAATAGCTTGAGGGGAATGCATTCCCTTTCCTTAGGGAATACTAATATGATTAGATAGAAGGGTAAATGAGCAAAGATTCTATGTTGTCATAATAAGAGGCAAATGATTATGCCTTTGGGAATCACATGAGAAGGATTGTGAACACTCGTGAGTTGGCTTATCTTAAAAGTAAAGATGTATGTGGGTTGTGAAATATACCTATGACAGCTGCATGCAAGCTTAGGATTATGAATATGGTTAAATACATCATGGATGTAAGTTAACCAAACCAGAATATGTATGGATACATAATTAGGTACATGCCAAATATGCATGTTTATATTCCTTAAGGAATATTTGGTCAACAGATAAAAGCTAACTCAAGGTTGAGTCTCGCACAAATAATGATGGATATGAAATAAGGAAGTTGCATGCTGGAGGAATTCCCTGTGGAGGAACTGTGTGAAGACTCTGTCAAGAAAAAAAAGTCACAACCTTAATGACTGCTGAGAACTAAGAAGTAAGCCACAAGTTTATATGAATACATACATACATACACACACACATATATATATATATATACCATAATCCTGGATTACATTTTGAAAAACTTCACGTATTGAGTAGAAGAGTAATAAATGAATATTGACCATTCCAATAACCGAATGGTAATGTGATGGATGCACAAGTTCATGATCCATTATGAAAAAAAAGTTTGTCATTAAAGCATGTTGATGTATTCCAAAAAGGGTTAGGGTGAGGCCTAACCAAAGCGGCTCAAGGAAAAGAGCAGGAAGATCCCAACAGGGAGTAGAATTGCAAAATCCAAGAAGAGATAGTGAGGCCTTAGAAATAACTCAGTTGGACTGAAAATTCTGAGGCAATGTAGAATGAATTTGAAGAAGGGGAGAGCCCTCAATTCTATTCTTGTTGTGTAATACATTTTTCTCTAGGATGAGAAAGATAGTACAGTGATGAAAGTAAATGTTTGTACACCATAGTGATGATGGTTGTATTATTGTAAAAACAATTGAGAACTGTTGTGTTGCACTCATGAAAACATTAAGGATAATGTGATGAAGTGCATACATATATGCTAGGACATGTCTAGAAATATTTTATTAATTTAAATGCTATGGTACTTGCATTTTAATTTACATGACGACTAATGTGCTTATGATGTATGTCATGTGTAGAAAGAAATAAGATTGGAACTATTGAGAAAGACAATTGTCAATAATGAACAACCTCAATCAGAGGATGACTATGAGAAGGTTCTTGTTGAAATATTTTTGAAGGGACTTTAAAAGTCCCCATGGAGCACCATTGATGAGGTAATATCAAAGGGGGTGCAAGCAGCCATAACAATGTTCATTCCTATGTGGCACAAGGTATGAAGGGATTGGGTAAGAATCCCTTATTAAATTTTTTAGGTCTTAATGTTATGTATGAAACATTGAAAGGCAGTTGTATGCCTTGGATACCCAAGTAGGGTATGATTCAGGAAGGAGAACCTGAATTATGGAGGCGTGAACCTCTGGTATTAAAGACTGATTGTAATCCTCGAAAAAATTCATGAACTGGTATGTCATGAATACATGTACCAATCAAGAGACAATTGGAAACAAAAGTGCTCATAGATAGCATGTTGCATGGAATTGCTTCAAGGAAGTGCATATTTTTATAAAGGACAAACAATGGATTTTCCATTGAGGATGGAGGACCTTCCAAAATTTCTACTCACATTGTATAGGTGTTAGAGAAAACCAAATTTGGGTGGCCATGAGAGTTGTCACCCTCGTTATTAATAAAGGCATAATGCTTTGGTGCATTCATGCAAAACTTTTAAGTTTCATGTGTACTGATTTGGGATCATGATCGGACTATAGCACGGAATATGGTCTTGTTGTAAGTGTGACTGAAAATGAATAAGCCATATGATGAAAAGGTTGGAAAAATTCCAACACACCATGACCAAGAACTTGTCATAAAGTGTGACAAACTTGAAATCAATGCGAGTGCATTGGGTATGAATGTGGCCATGAATATTGGCACATCTGTTAAAATCCCTTGAAATGTTGAATTACATTTTTAAAGGTTTGGCATGTTGAAATGAGGCATAGGCAATGATTGAGATCCCCTTTTTATGTTTATGAAGATGTGATGAATTGTTAGTTTGCATGGTTTTGAATATATATATATATACCATGGATGCATGAGAGACTAACAGTTAGTTTGGTTGTGTAAAGAATGCCGCAGGAGGAAAAGGGTCTTGGATATGGTAGTGTTGTAAGCCCATCAGGAGGACCAATTGCCTGTTAAGCCAAACTACAAGGAATGGTATTTCCTTTTTGAGAAAGTGAATTGAATTGCTAATATGCACGATTCTGAAATTGTTTATGAGCCACTACAAGTATGCAATGAAAATATAATGTGCATCAGAACTAACAATTTGTTTAGATGAGGAATGAATTGCAGGAAGAAAGAGTCCTGGATATGGCAGTGTTGCAAGCCCATAAGGAAGAACGATTTCCTGTTGAACTAAAATATTATGGGGAAGAAAGTCCCATGCTTGTGAATGTGGTTCTGTGTGGAACAGATCTTGAAACAAATGAAGAGATTGGAAAATCTGTGGGTGACAGATTTACAATAAGATTATGAAAGTTACAATTTATAATGATGTCTCATGAATTTTGTATACCTGTGATACAGGTGAGAAGAAAAGATCTTTCCAGAGAGGATATATGAATAATGTCAAGTTGAAGAGAATGAAAGAGGCCACTATTGAGACATGAAAACCTTTTGGTAAGTCATGATAGCTTGGAATATGTTGTGTTGAGGTAACACAAACCGGAGGGATGCCTCGATAGAGAAATTCTGAGGGATGCCTCAACTATAAGACTCGATAGAGTCTCTGGCATTCTTTGTGTGCAATAAAACCTTGGAAAGGAAAGATTGGTCACCCAAGGGGATATATAGTAGAGAAGGGGATGCCTCAGACTAGGCCTAGAGGGTGAGTGACCACATGAAGAGGATACCTTGATAGTTCTTGTAAACTATTCAGTGGGATCATGCACGTAATGGGTTTGTCCAAGAAAAATAGTCAACCTGGATAACAAGACAGTTTTTTGGATGCAACCCCATGAACTACACATATAAGTATTGTGCTAGATTATGAAATTTTCCTCCTGAACTTTGAACAACAGTGAGATTTTTGCGCATAAAATTTTGATTAATGTGCTTGTTGTCAAAGAGTTATTGAAGGCAGGTGATGAAGACTAAGAGTCTGGAAGAGGACCTGACTTAGGATGAAGGTCAAGACTTCTGAAGTGGATGAATGAGAAAGGAATGATAAGTGTTTCTGAGAAAGAACACCGAGGATGGTGTTCCTTTAAGGGGAGGTAATTTTAACACCCTATTTCCCCCATCTTGTAATTAATCATAAAATAGTAATTACCATGCTGAGGCATGTGGACAAGGTAAATGTATTATTGTTTGAGTTCCCAATAGCTAACTGTGGGGGTGAAGCCTTGAAATTATTGACCATAATATAACTAGAGGAAGGATGTGAAACTATACGAGAGGGTTCATTATATGAAATAATCCCAAATTTCCCTTGACGTGGATGATAAACCTCCTTCGGATCTTAAGGAGAGAAATTAGTTAATGAAGAATGGACCAGTGGTTGAATTATCAACCACCCCCATGAATGGAAGCATGGTATAGCTACAGAACATCAACCCAAAGTAACCCAAGGTGTGGCATACCAAGTAGACCCGAGCTTCCTTATGATAGAAGGAAGGTAAGATACATACAGACGAGAACGAGAAGAGAAAAGGTGGGAGATCAGAGCACAATCCCATAAGGGAGATGCACGAAGCTCTCGAGGGGATAAGGAAGAGAATTTCATGATATTGATGCAAGGAGAACATATAATAAATCTCATCGAGGCCATAATAGAGAGATATATATGAGATTTGCAGAGAATGAAATCCGAGCAGAAGTTGAACAAAGAAGGAATCTTTGAGAACTGTGAGAATTCCCTAGTGATATCATGGCTTGGCACGGGGGTGGACAGAGTGCTAAGAATGAATGCCTCATAGCCTATGGTTGGGTGGAAAGGAACACACCCAAAGTCAGTTACTTGGATGAAACCTGTAATGGATAAGTATTTTCATACCCTGTGAATTGAGTTGTAACTGTGTAATGAAATTCGATATAACATGAATGTTTTCAGGGATGTGTATGTTTTCTTAATGGTTATATTGTATCTCTTTTATTTATGATTGATGGTTTATTTAGGCAAGTAAGAAATTATATGGCTCATACATGACTTTTAGTTGTAAATGCTTGAGTCCTGTGGTGGCTTAAGCTAGAGCCACGAATTGTGCGTCCGTCGACCTTAGGTACAGTTTCATGTATGTAACATCCCACTCTGGCGCACGGACAAAACTTATTCTTGAGGACACTTGCTCCCAAGTGATCTAGATTTTTATGATGATGAACCACTTAACCTTGATGATGATGCATCATGATTGATGACAGGATGTTTTACTATTGATGTATACAGGTGCTATTCACTCAGTTTCATTGAGTGTGCAGAGTTTTGGACCTTGAGGATGCAGAGGCATCGATGGAACTCCCATTGAGTCAGGGAGTGGGCTATTTGAGTTGTTTCATTCACAGTGATATTGTTTTGTTTTGATGAGATGCTATTGATGTTATGATATGTTGTTGACATGATCTGACATGATGGTTGATGATGCAGGCTGACGATCGCTTTCCGACCAGACTCACATATGGAGTAAAGGGGCCACACATGAGTTCCAGAGAGATTGAGGGAGAGGGGTGGACAATAGCCCTGCCACATCCTACTAGCACTCCTGTTGTGGCTCGAACTGTAGGTTAACGATTACCTAGTTCGAGAGGATCCACGATGTCATGAGGGAAGAATGTGATAGTCGCTCACAATGATTCTAAGGGGCACGCAATAAGGTGGGGGCCTTATTCCTTAGAGCCCTTAGTCTCCCACAAGTTCACCTGGCGGAGTGTTGACTCCAGGGGTTATAGAGTCTAACAATCCATCAAGTCAGCGAGTGGCACCCTTGGAGCACATGGTGCATCCTGAAAGGCATGTCGCGCAAAGAAATGCAAGTCAGCAAGTGGCACCCTTGGAGCACGTGGTGCATCCTGAAGGGCACGTCGTGTAGCAGAAGAAAATGAGGCGAGTGGCACCCTTGGAGCACATAGTGCGTCTTAAAGGGAACGTCGCATGGATGATGATGATGAGACAATCTAGATGACCCTAAGACCTTAACACCTGATAAAATTCTTAAAACGAATCCCCTAATTAAATTGTTGCCCTGCTCAAATCAAAACCTGAATTAAAACATCTCTAAGTTAAATTTGACCAGCCCTAAGAAAAGGTCCTACAAAAATAATCTTAGGGCGTAAACTAAAACCCACCTAGGTGTGAATTAAAGTCTTCTTAAAACTAAAGGGGGTAAAATAATGAGGGAAATAAATTAAGTGAAACCCATGGCCTTTAAATGATAAAGAAGAAATAAAATTTTATTAAAGTGTGGGAGTATAAAACCAAGAATAAAAAAAAAAGATATATATATATATATATATATATATATATATATATTGAAAAGATTAAAAACTGCATTTATCATTTGGGTTTAAAAAAATAAAAATAACAAGAGAGAATTAAATAATAAAATTAAAGAAATTTAACAAGTGATTAAGGAGTAATTTAAGGAGTGAGTAAGGAGTAATTTAAGGAGTAATTAAAGGAGTGATTAAGGAGTAATTTAAGGAGTAATCTAAGGAGTGATTTTTGGGGGAGTGAGGGAATTGAGTCTCAAATTTCTATAAAAGAAAGGGAAAGGAAGGAAGAAAGGGGGCGAACGGTTAGCGTAACGTTACGCTACCGATTTGTGGCTTGACGGGTTTCTTGTGAGGAGTTGGATTTATCTCAGCTGTGTTGGAGTGGTAGCTCAGCTGTGGAGGCGAGCTGAGATGCTAGTCTATCTCTCATTCTTGTGTGGCCCCTTTGTGGCTTGGGGGGGGGGCTAAGGGGGAAGCAGAGTACCCCTAGCATTTGGTTGGGAGGTACCAGTGAGCTTTCTGCGGTCGGTGAGCGGGAGTGGCAAGGAGAGAGGACATGGCACGGAGCGCGGGATGTCTCCAAAGCGGGCGAGTGGGTACGGTATGATTTTAATTCTGGCAAAATTTTTTTTATAATGGTTAGTGTTAAAATGATTCCGACGACTTGCAGAAAAACTTTTTCTTGGCAAATTCATTTTATAAGTGGTTGGTTTCTAGGATCACTTGATCTGGGTTTAGACCTGGCAATTTAATTCACCTCTAGCAAATCGTTTTATCTTCTGGCCTTCTATTATCTTCTGGCAACTTTTTATTGAGCGTTTGCTACTGTGTATTGAGCGTGTATGCACTATGGTATTGGGCGTTTTTTCTTCTGTTCTGTGGGCATTCTCTTCTAGACTGAATCCCATTAATTTCGTTGATTTCTATGGTCTACGCGATCTAATGGCAATCTGTGTGCTTCCTTACATTTCCTTTTAATCGTTGGGGTCCTGCGTTTTTGTGATACTCTATGCATGTTATGTTATAAATTCCTGCGTTTTTTTTATTAATAATCTCTGCATGTTTATGATATAAATTCTTGCGGTTCTTTGTGAGAGCTCCTGCTTATTGTTTTTCTACAAGCTAAAAGTAACTACAAGCCTACGCAACTTCCTTAGCACACCTGCCCGCGTCCCTTCAGGATTACACTGAAAATTGATGAATGCTTTATGCTCAGAAATTTGGGATTTTTAACTGGCGCATTCTAGAGTCGGGTCACCTGTTCCTATGCACCCAAACTGAAATCGTGTACTGGGGTCTGTGACTGTTTTCTTGATCGGTTGCTAGATTGGTATGATTTAGAATCTAAATTGCTACGCACTGTATATGTTTTCCTTGATTAGTTGTCAGATTGGTATGAATTAGCATATCTCTTGCTGGGCGCTGTATAGAAAACTTGGCCTTGGCAGAACGTAACCTTACGACCTTGTTTCCCAGTCCGTGTGCTCCCTAGCTTTTATTGTGGTGTGCTGGTCACACAGTGCTCCTTATTTTTTGCGTACTCCATTTATTTTAAACTCAGCCCTTCAGGTAGGCTTTAAACCTCTAGTTGTGCAGTGACTGATGTTCTGGGGTCAATGATTCAGTTTTGGGGTAGTTGTCGATGCTTGGAGGGTGTTTGGATGTCGGACGTTGACAGGGATCTGGTGCGCGTTTGGACAGTGCAACTGCGATCCTGTAACCCTGTTGCCCTCGGTATTCTCCAGCCAACCCGTGCAGTGACGGCGTGCATGCAGACAACATTGATCATCCAATTCAGAAACAGATGCATTGCATTTGCATTGATGTTTATACATTATGGAAATGGAACGCTGAAGATAATGCTGCCACCTACTTTTGCACGTCCCTCTGTCAGTTAGTCAATTTTCGACGTTTAGAGCATCTCTTCTAACAGTAATCACACTCCCAATCGTTGCCTCTGACTGGGTAGGCCGTACCGTTGCTGAAAGATCGGGACTGGGTGACCTTAGAAAACGCCCTCGTTGGTAGTCAACCGTGACCTGTCCGACAGAAGTTTTGGTCCCCTTTGCAATTACTTATCAGGATTTCCTGAGATATTGTCAGGTTGGCTGTACTAATGGGTAGAACCTTGTATGCGTTAAATTCATCAATATTATGTAAGTCTGAGGTTACTTCTAATTATCGACTTCTTAAAATCATTGTTATCTGTAATTTTGTCATTTTATTAGTGATAGCTGTCATTGCTAGATTTTGCCCTTTTTATTATAGTCATTCTAAATTTTATTAGTCTATAGATTTCATTTTTCAACTTATGATGTATATGGTGATTTTCAATTGATGTTAACGATCATTATGTTGTTGTGTCTATATATTGACTCCTTTAATTAATTGTGATGGCAATTATTGGCAATATTAATATTATTAGTTTAGCATTTCCAAATATTTCCCTTCTTAATTATTGTCATTTTAGTTTTAATATTTTATAGATTGCCATCTTAAATAGGATGTATATTGATATTCTCGAATCGATGTTTCCATATTTAGGATGTTATTTCTATATATATTGACATATGTACTAAATGGTTATCTTTACCTATTGACCCTTTAAATATGTGAGGGTATGGTAAATTTTCAATATGAAGTTACTTGTTATTGTTGTATTTAATTATGATGTCATTATCAAGGTGATGTTATTTTACATTTACATTAGTGACTAGTAAATTAATTATGATGTTGCTTTTGTAGTTTTAATGTGGATATTTTAGATGTGATATTTAACTATTTTTATAAAGGGTCCCTTTTAAAACATTGTTTTAAATAATGTCATTTTAAATAGGGTAATTGTTATATCTTGTCATTTTAAATAGGATGGTTTATTGATATATTCAAATATGATGAAAATTTTAATTTAGGTCAAGGAAAAATGTTATGGCATACCAATGTCAGGGAAAATATTGTTATAGATTCACAATTGTAATGTATTGATGAAATAGGAAATTGTGTTTTTCTACCTTTCAAACAAGATGGAAAGATTAGAGTTGAAGTGTATGACCATTATTTATTTCAATGTTGTTGTAATTAGAAAGGAGATGATACGGTGATCTTGTTGTGATGTTGATGTAGCCTCTTGACATTGTTGAGACATACTCAGTGGAATGCTCGGATTTATATGCATTAAATTACTCGTAGTTTGTAATTAGGGTGGTTGCTCTTTTAGATAATGTTGAACTTGGGTGTTCATTGTCAAAGTCCTTGTCTCGCGCCTTCCGTAAGGGGTGCAATCGTACTTCCTATTGTATCGTACTTGATTGTATTCAGTTGGTTTCTTGGTTGGATGTTGGACGAGATATAGTCACCCCCGGGTAGCCCCAGGAGTCATGACTGTGTGGGGGATTCTTCTGTATTAGGAATCCAGTGCCGTATCAAGAGTCTCGGGCCCTTTAAAGGTAGGGTTCCACTCTTGCAACACTCCTGACAGAAATAGTAACCCTGACACCTTGGACTCTTCCCTCTGTGACGGTACTATACTTAACACCCGATGTCATTTTCTACTTACAGCTACTAGTGGTACGCCTTATGTCTAGGGGTGTCTATTGCTCATTGTCACTGTGATATGTTTGGATTGCTTGTTGTGTTCATCTTGTGCGCCTTGTGCCTAAGGTTGTATTGTTGCAGTTACTCGTTGTGTGCATTCAGTCTTCTTGTGCTGAACATCGTGGTTGCATCTTGTTGGTTGTCGAGTGGCGTCGTACGGTTAAGTGTGTTGATACTTCTACACGCGCACACACCTTGACACAAAAAAAAAAATTCTCACCTGTTAACAGAGTTGTCATCGCAACGAGGAGGGTCATTACATATGCTATCAGAGCGGGTTCGACCCACGACTTGGGATTCACTACGGGTTTCGTTGACATGATTATGTTGATTATTCTGTCGCTGATCGAGTTGATTGTTGTGTGCATGGTAATCATGGTTAGAGGAAACTACGGAGGTATATTATGGGGTGCTAGGGGAGGAGGTGTGATGCCTCCATCAGCATCCACACCTGAGGGGTCTAATCCCTAGAGAGGCGAGCAATTCCTTGGACAGGAGCAGATCACAGTTGTTGATGTTGTGGGGATGATGAGATCTTTCCAGCGCATGTCCGAGGTGCTGATCAGCAGATTGGACAGAGATGAGGCCAGGGCACCGACACCTGCTGAGGTTCCACCGTGCGCACCGTCCGTTACTGGTAATATTCACCATGAGCTCGAGAAGGTGAAATTTCCCGAGTTCTTTGGTGCCCCGGACGATGCAGCTGCCGAAGCATGGTTGGAGAATATGGCGATGTGCTTCGCACTTCGCGAATATACCTCCAACATGAAGGTCCGCATGGTGGTCTTTCAACTGAAGGGGAGCGCTCTTCTATGGTGGAAGACGCCCCTACCGCAGCTAAACATGGCCGTCAAAGATGTGTCATGGGAACTGTTCGAGGAATGGTTTCGGGAGAGGTATCTCTCAGAGGAATTCATTGAGTGCCAGCTCAATGAGTTCAATGCATTACGACAGGGAGATCGTACGGTGCCCGAGTACGAGGCACGTGTTATGGAGCTACTCCAGAATGCTCTGCATCTGAACACTGAGAAGCTCAAGGTCAACAGGTTCGTGTTTGGCCTTAACGGCAACCTGCGTGCTAAGGTTAGGATCCTAATGCCTCAAACCTTGCACAATGCTGTCCAAAAGTCCCTCATAGAAGAGGAGGAGCTTAGTCGATGATGAGGACAGAGACGTGTGATGAAGGACGAAACCAGGGAGTATCCCTGAGGTTCGTCTCTTCCTTACAGTTACGAAAGAGTATGCGCAAGGGGTGCAAACTTTATGAGATCCTTATGCTAAACGAAAACGGAGTAGCAAAGGGTCTAGAACACCTTTCGATGGTGAAGGAGTTTGCGGATGTATTTCCAAGAGGAGTTGCCTGGGATGCCGCCAGAAAGAGAATTGGAGTTTACTATAGACCTGAAATCGGGGACTGAACCAATAGCGAGAACACCTTATCAGATGTCGACCCCGGAGTTGCAAGAGTTAAAAATGCAACTGAAAGAGTTCCTGGACCTAGGATTGATACGTCCTAGTGTGTCTCTGTGGGGTGCACCAGTTATTTTCATTCGGAAGAAGGAAAGATCGTGGAGGATTTGCATTGACTATCATCAACTGAACAAGGCTATGATCAAGAATCAGTATCCCTTACCAAGAATTGATGATCTGTTCGATCAAATGAAGGGTGCGACGGTGTTCTCCAAGATCGATTTGCGATCAGGGTATCACCAGTTACGGATCAAGGGGGATGACGTACCTAAGACTGCTTTTAAGACAAGATTTGGACATTATGAGTTTACTGTTTTACCTTTTGGACTGACAAACGCCCCAGGGGTATTCATGAGTTTGATGAACGGGGTGTTCCGCGAGTACTTGGACAGGTTCATCCAAGTATTCATTGATGATATTTTGATCTACTCTCGGACGACGAAAGAGCATGATGCGCACTTTCACTTGGTACTACAGTGTTTACGAGAACACAAATTATATGGGAAGCCGTCCAAATGCTCTTTTTATCAATCGAGGATTCACTACTTAGGGCATGTCATCTCCGGCAAAGGTATCGCCGTGGATCCAGCCAAGGTTGAGGATATTATGGAATGGCCTGCGCCAACGAATGTCACAGAGGTGCGTAGTTTTATGGGTTAGCAGGATACTATCGATGGTTTGTCGAGGGATTTTTGAAGATAGCAGGTCTGATCACGGAGTTGCAGAAGAAAAACAAGAAGTTTGTGTGGACAACAGCGCCAATACTAAAAGTCCCTGACATGGACGTAGACTTCTTGGTGTGCACTGACACATCCAAAGAAGGTTTAGGTGGATTTTTGATGCAAGACAGATGAGCGATCGCTTACATTTCAAGGAAATTAAGAAGGCATGAGGAAAACTACGTGACACATGATTTGGAGTTATTAGCCATCGTATATGCCTTAAGGTATGAAGACAATACCTGGTTGGAAGAAAATTGAATTAAGGACTAATCATTGTGGATTACAACACATTTTTACGCAAGGCAACCTGAACGCGCGACAATAGCGTTGGTCGGAAATGCTTAGCGAATACGACTTCGAGATTACGTACATAAAGGGAACAGTGAACCGAGTGGTGGATGCCTTGAGTCGGAGGCCACACAACTTTTTGGTGTTACCTCTTCAAACAAATCTACGTGAGAAGATTCTCACCTTACAGCGTGATGATGACTGGTACACAGAAGTCGAGGATTTTATCGGACAAAACACTATGATGGTACCACGATATGAGGGATTTACTTTTGACAGCGATGGGTTATTGAGGTTTAGAGGTCAGATTTACATACCGTCAAACGACGAGTTGAGGATGTTGATCCTGAGTGAGGCTCATAGAGCCGTTTACATGGCTCACCCAGGAGTTATGAAGATGAGGGCAGACCTTAAGCCCTTGTTCTTCTGGAAAGGAATGAAGGACGACATAGTCAAATTTGTGGCTAGATGTCTCAAGTGTCAGCAGGTAAAAGATGAACATAGACACCTGGCAGGATTACTACAACCACATGACATTCCAGAATCGAAATGGGAAGTCATTTCGATGGATTTTATTGTTGGATTACCACTGACGGCAAGGAGACACGACTCGATTTTTGTAGTAGTAGACACTCTGACAAAGAGTGATCACTTTATTCTGGTGTGTATGACGTATCAGGCCCCTGACATAGCAAGAGTTTTCTTTAGTGAGATTGTGAGGCTACATGGCGTGCCTAAGAGGATTATATCCGATCAAGGATCGGTGTTTACCAGACCATTTGGACGAGTTTCCAAGAGGCCTCGGGAACTCAACTTAACTTTAGTACTGTGTATCACCCAGAGACTGACGGACACACAGAACGAATGAACCAAACCTTGGAAGACATGTTGTGCATGTACGTCATGGACCAGCAAAAACGTTGGGAGGAAATCTTGCCTCTAGTAGACTTCACTTATAACAACAGTTACCAGAGCACCATTAAGATGGCGCCGTTTGAGTTTCTTTATGGGCGACCATGTTGGATGCCCTTGAGTTGGGATCGTCTTGAGGATAGGGTCCTGGTGGGACCAAAAGTGATCCAAGAAATGGAAGAGAAGATGCAAACCATAATACAAAGGATAAAGGAAGCATAGGATCGACAAAAGAGTTATGCCGATGCACACCGAGTCGACCGTAGTTACGAGGTAGGCGATCGAGTCTTCTTACGGGTTAAACCACTTAAGAGTTCGATCAAGTTTGGAAAGGGAGCTAAACTCTCTCCTAGGTTCGTGGGACCTTTCGAGATTATGGAGAGAAAGAGGCCCATGGCCTATCGACTAGCCTTGCCTGATTCTTTGAGGCGTATGCATGATGTTTTTCATGTATCTATTTGAGACATTATGTTAGTGATCCTACACATGTGATTTACATGAGTTCCTTGCATGTATTGGACAAGGGAGCACTCACGGCTAAGCTAGTCCGCATTTTAGATAAGCACATTCGATATTCACGATGTTGAATGGTAGATCAGGTCAAGGTCCAGTGGGACAGTTATAGTCCGCACTCGCAAACGTAGGAGGACGCATATGATATGCGCCAACAGTTTCCATTTTTGTTTATAGACTTATGATACTGTGGTACTTACGATATTGTGGTACATTTATTTCGACATTATACTGAGAAACTTCGGGACGAAGTTTAGACCAAGAGGGGGTGTATGTAACATCCCGCTCTGGCGCACGAAAAAAACTTATTCTTGAGGACACTTTCTCACAAGTGATCTGGATTTTTATGATGATGAACCACTTAACCTTGATGATGATGCGTCATGATTGATGACATGATGTTTTACTATTGCTGTATACAGGTGCTATTGACTCAGTTTCATTGAGTGTGCAGGCTTTCATACCTTGAGGATGCAGAGGCATTGATGGAACTCCCTTGGACTCCGGATTGAGTCAGGGAGTGGGCTATTTGAGTTATTTCATTCACGGTGATATTGTTTTGTTTTGATGAGATGCTATTGATGTTATGATATGTTGTTGACATGATCTGACATGATGGTTGATGATGTAGGATGACGATAGCTTGCCGACCAGACTCACATATGGAGTAAAGGGGCCACACATGAGTTCGAGAGAGATTGAGGGAGAGGGGTGAACAGCAGCCCTTCCATAGCCTACTAGCACTCCCGTAGTGGCTCGAACTGTAGGTTAACGATTACCTAGTTCGAGAGGATCCGAGATGCTGTGAGGGAAGACTGTGACAGTCACTCACGATGATTCTAAGGGGTGCGCAATAAGGCGGGGGCCTTATTCCTTAGAGCCCTTAGTCTCCCACAAGTTCACCTCGCGGAGTGTTGACTCCAGGGGTTATAGAGTCTACCAATCCGTCAAGTCAGCGAGTTGCACCCTTGGAGCACGTGGTGCATCCTAAAGGGCACGTCGCGCAAAGAAATGCAAGTCAGTGAGTGGCACCCTTGGAGCACATGGTGCATCCTGAAGGACATGTCGCGCAGCAGAAGAAAATGAGGCAAGTGGCACCCTTGGAGCACGTAGTGCGTCTTGAAGGGCAGGTCGCATGGATGATGATGATGAGACAACCTAGATGACCCTAAGACCTTAACACCTGAAAAAATTCTTAAAACGACTCCCCTAATTAAATTGTAGCCATGCTCAAATCATAACCTGAATTAAAACATTTCTAAGTTAAATTTGACCAGCCCTAAGAAAAGGTCCTACAAAAATAAACTTAGGGCGTAAACTAAAACCCACCTAGGTGTGAATTAAAGTCTTCTTAAAAGTAAAGGGGGTAAAATAATGAGGGAAATAAATTAAGCAAAACCCATGGCCTTTAAATGATAAAAAAGAAATAAAATTTTATTAAAGTGTGGGAGTATAAAACCAAGAATAAAAAAAAAAAGATATATATATATATATATATATATATATATATATATATANTAAAAAAATAAAAATAACAAGAGAGAATTGAATAATAAAATTAAAGAAATTTAAGGAGTGATTAAGGAGTAATTTAATGAGTAATTTAATGAGTGAGTAAGGAGTAATTTAAGGAGTAATTAAAGGAGTGATTAAGGAGTAGTTTAAGGAGTAATTTAAGGAGTGATTTTTGGGGGAGTGAGGGAATTGAGTCTCAAATTTCTATAAAAGAAAGGGAAAGGAAGAAAGAAAGGGGGGGAATGGTTAGCGTAACATTACACTGCTGATTTGTGGCTTGACGGGTTGCTTGTGAGGAGTTGGGTTTATCTCAGCTGTGTTGGAGTGGTAGCTCAGCCATGGAGGCAAGCTGAGACGCTAGTCTATATCTGGTTCTTATGTGGCCCCTTTGCGGTTCGGGGGACTAAGGGGGAAGCAGAGTACCCCTAACGTTTGGCTGGGAGGTACCGGTGAGATTTTTGCGGTCAACGAGCGGGAGCGAGAAGGAGAGCGGACACGGCACGGAGTGTGGGACGTCTCCGAAGCGGGCGAGTGGCTACGGTATGATTTTAATTCTAGAAAAAATTTGTTTATAATGGTTAGTGTTAAAATGATTCCGACGACTTGTAGAAAAACTTGTTCTTGGTAAATTCATTTTATAAGTGGTTGGTTTCTAGGATCACTTGATCTGGGTTTAGACCTGGCAATTTAATTCACCTCTGGCGAATCGTTTTATCTTCTGGCCTTCTATTATCCTCTGGCAACTTTTTATTGAGCATTTGCTACTGTTTATTGAGCGTGTATGCACTATGGTATTGGGCATTTTTTCTTCTGTTCTGTGGGCGTTCTCTTCCAGACTGAATCCCATTAATTTCGTTGATTGCTATGGTCTGCACGATCTAATGGCAATCTGTGTGCTTCCTTACATTTCCTTTAATCATTGGGGTCCTACGTTTTTGTGATACTCTCTGCATGTTATGTTATAAATTCCTGGGTTTTTTTTATTAATAATCTCTGCATGTTTATGATATAAATTCCTGCAGTTCTTTGTGAGATCTCCTGCTTATTGTTTTTCCGCAAGCTAAAAGTAACTACAAGCCTGCCCAACTACCTTAGCACACCTGGCCGCGTCCCTTCAAGATTGCACTAGAAATTGATGGATGCTTTATGCTCAGAAATTTGGGATTTTTAACTGGCGCATTCTGGAGTTGAGTCACCTGTTCCTATGCGCCCAAACTGAAATCGTGTACTGGGGTCTGCGACTATTTTCTTGATCGGTTGCTAGATTGGTATGATTTAGCATCTCAATTGCTGTGCACTGTATATGTTTTCCTTGATTAGTTGCCGGATTGGTATGAATTAGCATATCTCTTGCTGGGCGCTATATAGAAAACTTGGCCTTGGCAGAACGTAACCTTACGACCTTGTTTCCCAGTCCATGTGCTCCCTAGCTTCTATTGTGGCGTGCTGGTCACACAATGCTCCTTATTTTTTTGTGTACTCCGGTTCTTTTAAACTCAGCCCTTCAGGTAGGCTTTAAACCTCTAGTTGTGCAGCGACTGATGTTCTGGGGTCAACGATTCAGTTTTGGGGTAGCTGTCGATGCTTGGAGGGTGTTTGGATGTTGGACGTTAATAGGGATCTGGTGCGCATTTGGACAGTGCGACTGCGATCCCATAACCCTATTCCCCTCGATATTCTCCAGCCAACCCATGTAGTGATGGCATGCATGCAGATAGTATTGATCATCCAATTGAGAAACGGATGCATTGCATTTGCGTTGATGTTTATACATTATGGAAATGGAACGCTGAAGATAATGCTTCCACCTACTTTTGCGCGTCCCTCTGTCAGTTAGTCAATTTTTGGTATTTAGAGCAGCTCTTCTAGTGGTAATCACACTCCCAACTGTTGCCTTTGACTGGGTAGGCCGCACCATTGTTGAAAGGCCTGGACTGGGTGACCTTAGAAACCGCCCTCATTGGTAGTCAACCGTGACCTGTCCGACAGAAGTTTTGGTCCGCTTTGCAATTACTTATCAGGATTTCCTGAGATATTGTCAGGTTGGCTGTACTAATGGGTAGAACCTTGTATACGTTAAAGTCATCAATATTATGTAAGTATGAGGTTACTTCTAATTATCGACTTCTTAAAATCATTGTTATCTGTAATTTTTTCATTTTATTAGTGATAGCTGTCATTGCCAGATTTTGCCCTTTTTATTACAGTCATTCTAAATTTTATTAGTCTATAGATTGCATTTTTCCACTTATGATGTATATGGTGATTTTCAATTGATGTTAACGATCATTATGTTGT
>ML823920.1:19548-38401 GCA_009831015.1 Picea engelmannii
TAGACCTTATGGAGGAGTGCAAGAGGTATGCAGAAAACCCTTCTATGTGTTGAGTCCAAGAGAAAGAGAACAACTCTCTTAAATCCTTCATAACTAATGAAGCTTATGAAGGATAGTGAGGTTCAAGTATCGAAAGGGAATATATTTTCATTTATAAGATGAGTGGATGAGATTCATTCAAGAGGACCCAAGGTCTGTCGTGACCGTTAGATTTAAAGAAAGGGATCAGGAGTTAATACCTCAACTCTTTCAATCTTCACAATATCGCACATCAGGTGATTCGCACGTTGGCGCAACTAAAAATTTTGAAACCCGAAGTTGCGACGTGAACTGGACCATATATCTAATGATCTATTGGGACCCTTCTTTGTCGTCATATTGGCGATATCAGGGATTTTCATATCGAGATATTCACATGTTGGTGTGACTAAAACTTCTGAAACTCGAAGTTGTGATGTGATCAGGACCATTGGATCAAGGAAGGTCATAGACTCTCGATCTGACATAAGTAGATTACCGCAAGAGTATGTGGGAATTCAAAATTCCCTAAGAACCAAGCTAAGAAGAGATAAGGGAAAAGTGTGTTAGGAGGGCCACCATAAGTCCTCTAAGGAAGAAAAGAATAGAGTCCCCTTAGAACTAAGTAAGTTTCAAAATCTTGGGAGGGATAACATCTTTAGAATTTGAGTGAGACTGAAAACATCGAGCTCACAGAAGAAGAATCAAAGGGCCGAGGTGAAACTCCATTGATGGAAGATCAGGAGGGAGAGTACAGTGGCCATAGATTAGCTACAGAGGAGAAGATCTGACCATCGAAATCCATGTCCAAACAAGAATAAGTGAGCGTAGGAGGAAAATAGATCTGATTCATAAGATTTGAAGCATGTGGAACAATAGTTATTGGATCTAGAGAAAGGTGCATGAGACAAGTTTTGAAATCATTGAGATCATCCATCGAAAGGGACGTGTGGTGAGTGCTCATCATTTTGTTGACTCACAACTTGAAGAAGTCAAAGAGCCATTCATGAGAATTCACGAAAGGTGAACTCATGAAAAGATCACAGTCGTTGGCTATCTTGATATCATCAGAGCTGTCAATTTGGAGGGACTTGTGGCAAGAGACCATCATTTTGTAGACTCACAAGAGGAAAAGGTCAAAGGTGGAAGTAGTGAGAACTTGTGATACATGAAATTCAAATGCTCTTGAGAGTTGGGCCCTAGGTCTCGGTGAACAGTCACATGGACGGAGGCCAAGGTAGGAGCTAGCATCCGTTAAGCTCCTTTGGGCATTCTGGAGTCCGGGGAGTCAGGATTGGCTCACACAAAAAGTCCTGATAAGAGAAATCATGACGAGATATAGGCCGTTAGATCTAGAGGAGCATGAACCGTTAGATTTGGGAGCCCTAAAATTTCAACATTTCAAAAGTTGGGGATGTGAGGAAAGTTATGACCGAAAGGCTTGCATTAGCTTCATCATCAGATGAGGTTCTAGGCTTGCATTAACTTCATCTTCGTATTTATTTTTTTGTATTGAGTAATGAAAGTTTATTTATTTCTTGTCTAGAGTTAACTTTGTCATCGTATTTAACCCTGAAAAACAAAATTTAAGGATCACATACATGGAAACACATACAAAGAACATAAAAAAGATAATAAAATTAATTTGATCTAAGAATGAATATGGAAAGGAAAGCAAGTCTCGATGTAGTAATAAGGGTATTTTCAGATAATATATCCCATCATACCCTATACTAGTATTTGAAAAGGATATTTTTATCTCTTGTATTACATTGGTGGTTTTTCAGTTTCACTTGAGTAAATTTGGAAAAACATTTAGAGTTAGGGAGAAATATATTATCTAGCCACTCAAATTAATTTTAGGTCTTTATCATGTACTTTGGTCTAAAGAGTGAACTCAACGTTTCCTTCTCTTTCTTTGGAAAAATATATTTAGCAAATACATGGACTCTTTGTTAACTTCTACATGGTTCATCTCACCAAACAATGATAGCTTTGGAAAAACAATGTTCTCTTCCTCGCTAGATTTAAGTATATATAAATAGCATTCAATGTTGGATATAATAACACTTGGCAGGCCTTCCTCATATATAGGAATCAATCCCGCAAGAGCCAAAATATATTCAACTTATAAGAGAGATAACATGTGATCTTGAATCTATTGTAGAAGTATCACCATCCTCATCAACTTTTTGTATATACACAACAGATCCCCTTCATCCTTTCTCAAACCCTTCATCCCACACAGTTCACATCTAATATAGTAGTAGTTTAATCTTTATTCTTTTTATGTGTTGTAGAAAAATAAAAAAGCATTTTACTTAGAGCATTATTTCTACTCTACATTCAGTATTGTTTGGATTTATATCTCAAATAATTTCTATTCTTTGATCATTACATTTTCATTAGTGACACCTTCATTCCTTAATTTACCACTAAGTAATCACTGAAATATTATGTATTTGAATCCACATTGCACAAAGTGGAATATTGGAGGTTACCTGGATATTTTACTTAGTAGTATACCTCAAAATAATCATTCAGTATTGTTTGGATTTACATATCAAACAATTTCCATTCTTTGATCATTACATTTTCATTAGTGTCACCTCCATTCCTTATTTTACTACTAAGTAATCACTGAATTATTATGTATTTGAATCCACATTGCACAAAGTGGAATATTAGAGGTTACCTGGATATTTTACTGAGTAGTATACCTCAAGATAAAAAAAAAAAAAAAAAATGTGTATTTTCTCAACACATAATTAAATGAAAATATCAACACACAGTTTCTTCTTCTAAGACAAACAAAGAATTGGGCCTCATTAATAGGATCCACCACTACAACGTATGTTACAGTTATGCAAAAAATATGGTAACGTGACCAAAAATACTAAGCAAAATGTAGAATAGAGAAGCAAGAAACTTACGCCATACCTGGTGTAAAAATAGGAATTCAACCATTATTCTAAAATAGATCTAACATATTGTGATCAAAAACAGAGAAAATATTAATGCCATTGGACATAGGCCAATGGATATCATTATTTTGTCCTATCACTATTTGGCATCATGCATCCTTGTTGTAGTTCCCATGGGTTATGGTTTCATAAATAAAAATATTGAAAATTATAGATTACTAAAAATTCCTACTTCTGCAAATGTTTTCTAACAATTCATTTGACCATGCCCTATATCTAGTAGTTTGTGCAAATGTTTTCTAACAATTCATTTGACTATGCTCTATATCTAGTATCTAATACTCCATGGATCTGATTATTCTTCAGATAAAATTCTCAAGACATGAATGCTAATTTGTTTATCCTCACGGATATTAATGTTTTATTTTCTAACAAAGCCATTGTTGACACTCCGAAATGCATTGATCTCATTGTGATAGTCAATCTCTTTGTTTTGATTCAGGAAAAATCTTCAAAAGTCGGGCAAGTATGAAAATATAAAAATACAAATTTTTTTTAAATGAATAAACATAAATTTTCATTGACATGAAATAAATCCATGGCCTTAAGATGCAAAATATCAATGTCATTGAGATGTGGTTTAAAATAGGCAAAAAAAGAGAAATAATGGTAAAAATGAACTGAATTGGCTGGCTCTTCATTGGGATTTTATATCAAACTAGACAAGTTTTTCTTGTTAAGAGTAAATATGTTTCTTTTCTAATTTTGGCTATTCCTCGAGGACTTTACAAAATACATAATCATTGCAAGTAGGATTACATTCTGAGTTTACATACATTGGGTTAGCAATCATATTTAGCAATCATTCTAGGGTAATCTTCTTGGAAGTCATTTGAGAAAAGATTGTTTGTTGAGAATTGAGATAACATTTTGATGTTTGATTTTAGCATTGTAGTATGTATTCAAGTTTCCATGGGTAGAATTTAGGGTTTATTGTACGACAAACATTTCTCAATGAGATGTATAAACCGTATTAATACAAATCTAATAAATCAGTTAAATTTCTTCAAAAAATGGAGATATGACATCTTTCCACTGGAATGTGAACAGTTTCTATCAATGAAATGTGAAAAAGGTATAAAATAATTCTTGTGGATCCAAAAATTTATCATTAGTACTTACAACTGCTAAGATTAATGATGAAACCTTGTGGTCCCACTCTGGATAGTGTTTGTTATATATGTAGTTATATATGTGATGTCCACAATTATAGACTATTAATATAGTTGCATATCCTCATGGTGTGATTTTTTTCTAGGTAAACATGCTTAGTCTTACTCTATTATTACTCTTAAATGCTCAAGGAAACTTAAAACAAAAATTTTCTCATGCTCATTTCCAATGATTGAAAAATATGGTCCAAGGAAACACTTAAATTCATAGAAAGGGAGAAATATTTGCAAGGTGCCAAAGTGATAAGAAAGAATGAATGCATAGCTTGGGAGAAATATCTGCAAGGTGCCAAAGTGATGAGAAAGATTTTGTCAAAATAAGTTTTGAAATTAGATATAATCAGATGAGGCTCTAGGCTTGCATTAACTTTATCATCATATTTATTTGTTTGTATTGAGTAATGAAAGTTTATTTATCTCTTGTCTAGAGTTAAATTTGAATTTTAAAGTGCTTTGATTGTCCTACACCTAGGGGAACGCCCACCTAGGGCGCACAAGTCAATCACCTAGGTGCAACACTTCTTCACCTTTTGATGATGAATTAAATATATGTAAAATAAATGGTTGCCTTGGTATATAAGGTGAACTAGGACTAAGATAAAGCATTCTTACCTTCTCTTATGAAGCTATGTGTCTTGGTTCTTTTCTTTTCTGAGTTTGCATTTTACATTCATGATGGTTTCATTTTACATTCATGATGGTTTCATTTTCAAGGTTTCTAACCAGTGCGCCTTAACTCATGGACTCCTCCTGGTGACTTTGTTTTCCATTCTTCCACCTCTGAGAGAAAGATTATCTCATTAGCTAGCCACTCTCTCAGGGAGAAAATCATTTCCTTCAAGTCTTCTGAGGTAGAATGGATGGTGCACCAACTGGGGTTTGTGCCCTTGCTGGTTTCTTCTTTGTGCGAATGAAGTGAGTGCACCCTCTTCCATGGTTTCACTGGAATTATCCCACTAATCCTTAGAGGTCACTTTGAGATTGGCAAAACCTCTTGGCCACTCTCATATCACCTCGATCTAGATCCCCATTTGCTTGGTCACCCAAACTAATGGTGCACCCCTGTTCAGATTTTCACCCCTAAGGAGAGTTTTTGGTCAGAAGTCAATCTATGGCTTGCATGGTCACCTTCCCTTATAGATCACCTTCTTGGGTAGATCAATTGGTATCATAGACTCAATATCCATGGAAAAGTTTGCAATATTGAAGATTGAGCCAATTGTTTTTTGGGGTTTTTGTGACCTAATCCAGAGTTTGCCCATTCTAGGGTTTCCATTTTATACACGAAGATCCACAGATATCATAAGCCCCAAGGGTGCCCACATATCCATTTCCACAGAGAGGAGCTCAACAAATCTAAAACAATATAGATCTCTCCCTCTATACCAGTTCAAGCTCTATTGCCTGGGGGTTGTCAGTCCTTTGTTCTAAAAAAAGAGTCCTCTCCTCAACATTGCAACCTAGGGGCACATTTTATCTTCATTCGACCTCACAAAGCCTCCACACAAAGATCCTTTAGAATTCAACTCAAATTCCAAAACATCAAATCCCATCTAAGATCTTTCCTCCCTCCTCAATGAGCTACTCAGAATGCAACAAAAAAACAATCCAGATCCATTTTAGTTGGACACTCGAATCTAACTACCAAATTTTGTTGGGAAAACAAATGGTGAAATGGTGGATTCTTGGATCTGTATCCTATCCACCTATTTCAGTACATGTCCAGGCCTTACCGAGGAAATAAAACTCTAGATTTTTGCCTTGCAATTAGAAGGACTGGCACAAACTTGGTGGGATACATAGCAAGAGAAGACAACATTTGTGATAGAGATTGGGGACGCTCCATAATCCTCTACTTTTCAATCCATCAAAAAATCATATCGACTTTCTGAAGCTTTGAGAAATCACTTTTACCCACCTGGGTGTGTGCAATCCTTATGGATCAAATGGCACCAACTTCAAAAACTCGCTTCACAAGGAGTGCAAGGCTACATAGACTTCTTCTTGAAGATGCGCCTCTTAATTCATGTTCCAGATCTAGAAGAGGTACTCATATTAAAATTTGTGGTTGATTTATTAATTCAATTCCATCGAGAAGTAGAGCTGTTTCAAAATCCAACTTTAGATAAAACATTTTATATATCTTTGGCTATAGAAAGGAAAGTCACTCCTAGATGTCGTCTTCCTTAGTCCAGCCCTTACACCAACCCCCCTGGCCCCTACCTCTCAACCATATAGCTCCCATCCCTCAGCCTATTTTCCACATCCTCAGACTCAAAACCCCACACCCAATACAACAATAAGGACACCCCCGTGCTCATTCCACAAAACTACTTCACACAATTCATCAGATTTTTGAATCCTTCAAAATAAAAAATCAACAAAACTCTACTCACTGAGCTCATTACACCTTCCCAAGTAGAAGATACTGAAGAATTTCCTCTGTAAAATCCCACAAAAGTAGATCCCTCATTGATTCTAATTACCCACTAAGATTCGAATGCATCCACCCAAACCCTCTTCACCCATAACTACCAAATCAAAAATGTCTTGGCTTTATTGATTATGGACAATGGAAGCCAAAAAAATTTGGTGTCTCAATCCCTTTTTAACCTCCTTACCCTTTTCACCACTCCACATACGCAACCCTATCAACTTGGATGGGTCCAAAAGGATATCCCTTGCCTCCTAGTTTCCAAGCATTGTCTGGTCACTTTCACCATAGGCCAATTCAAAGATATTGTCCTCTGTGTTGTCTCCCCCTTGGATTGTGCATATTTGCTGCTTGGTATCCCATATCAAAACCAAATAAATGCTATCTATCTAGCCAAATCCTTCCAGTACAAAATTACCAAATAAGACCACACTTATATCTTAACTGCAACAAGCCACACTTATATCTTAACCGCAACAAAACCCAAACACCCTTCTACCAAAGAAGTAATCCCACATGCACACCTAAACCAATGTGTCTCTCTATGTTTGGTGTGCCCAATAACACCAAACAATACAACGAACCATGTTCCTAAAACTATGACTCCCCTCCTCCACGAGTTCGTAGAGGTATTTCAACCTCCGGAGAGACTTCCCCCCTCCCCCCACATTGACTATTCCATTCATCTCATCCCCATATTTGCCTTACCTAATGCCCCAAATTACCAGTTGGCCCCAATAGAAACAGAGGAAATGGAAAGACAATTGACTGACCTCATCAACACTGGCCACATCCAACCTTCATCTTCTCCCTATGCTTCTGCCACCTTTGTCATCCCTAAACAAGATACCTTAGAAATGTGCCTTGTCACTGATTATCGAGCCTTGAACAAAGCCACAATAAAAAATTGTTACCCCCTTCCCTAGATTGAGGAACTACTCGACACCCTCCAAGGAGATAAGTTGATTACTCAATTGGATTTGACATTCGGCTACCATCAAGTTCGAAAGAACCTAGATGGTGTTTGGAAAACAACATTCAAGACCAAATTTAGTCTTTTTGAGTGGAAAGTCATGCCTTTTGGTCTCACCAACACCCCAGCCACTTTCATGAGGCTCATCAATGACATCTTCAGAGCACATTTGGGTTGATTTGTGGTCATCTACTTAGATGTCATTCTCATCTTTAGTAAGAGATGGGACACTCACATGCAACATGTACGACAACTTCTCCAAATTCTCCAAGAACACAAGTTGCAAGTCAAAGAGAAGAAATCATATTTTGGTTAGAATTCAGTCCCCTATCTCGGCTTTGTGGTCAAATCAGAGGGTATTCAATGAAATCCAACTCATATCCAAGTATTGAAACAATGGCCTCTACCTTCTTCAGCTAAGGAGTCAAAAATATTTTTGGGTGGCATAAATTTCTATCGTAATTTCATTCCCTCTTTTTCAAATCTTGCTCGACCTTTGCATCAGCTCTCAAATACTTCTTCTACATTCATCTAGACCAAAGAAGAAACTACTCACTTTTCTCATCTCAAAGATGCCCTCTTCTCATCCCCTGTTTTACAACTTCCAGACCTCTCCCAACCCTTTGAGATTGAGTCTCACACCTCACAATATGCTATTACTGCCATACTTAAATAGGGACACCCCATTGCTTACCACTTTGGAACCCTGTCTAAGGAAAAGAAAAATTATAGTACCTATGACAAGGAATTTTATACTCTAGTGAAAGCACTCAAATAATAGAGGCATTATGTGTTGTGTAAACAAACCATTCTGCATACCGACCACCACCCTTTGATTTTCATCAACTCTCAATTGAAGATTCACAAACAAAGGAACCTTAAATGGGCCTCGTGCATTCAACAATTTCACTTAGTCATCAGATACAAGAAAGACACTTCTAATAAAATGGTTGATTTGCTAATTCGACCTCCCAATCCAGTTCTTTCCATTCTAGAAGTACGTTGTGCTACTTATGACACATGGAAATATCAGTATGCTACTGACACTGAATTTCTAGAGATTTGGGAATCTTTGCAAATCCCCATAGTGATCAATCAAACCCCCTTCCTATACTACACTATTCGAGATGGGTGGCTATATAAGTTGAATTTGCTATGTGTTCCACACTCAGAAGACCACCTCTTTCTCATCAGGGAAGCACATTCTTCAGCTTATGGGGCCCACTTTGGGACCAAAAATACCACCCAACATCTGCAACGCCATTTTCATTGGCCTTCCATGGAGCCTCAAGTTGAAAAATTTATCAGATCTTGTGCCTTATTCTCACAATCTAAGCCATCCAACCAAAAGCATGGGCTATATCAACCACTTCCGCTTCCTTCTCGGTCTTGGGAGTCAAGCTCAATGGATTTCCTAAGTGGACTTCCAACAACCCAAAATAAACATGATACAATATGGGTAGTGGCATGTCGCTTCATCAAAATGGAACTTTTTATCCCATGCACAAAGAATACTAATGCAACGCAAACAAAGGAACTCTATTTCCATCATGTCTAGCCCCATTTTGGCCTCCCAAGCAGTATCTTCTTAGAAAAATATTCTCTCTTTCTCGATACATTTTGAAATACCATGTGGGCGCTATTGGGGTGCCACCTCAAGTTTTCTATAGCAGTCCATCCTTAAACGGGTGGCCAAATAGAGGGTGTCAACAGAGTCTTGGTGCATGCTGTCTGAGCTCACATTGGGCACAACAAACAATGGGACAATTACTTACACATTCTCCAACATAGCTACAACAAGGCAACACATTCTTCTACATGGTTTTCACCTTTAGAAGTCTTCTTGGGCTTCCAAACAACATCTCCAACTGAGCTTCCACTCATTTGGTCTCCTCAAGGTACCTTCCATCAATAGCAATAATAACTATCAGCTCAACGATTTCTCCAGTAAATTGCACAATGCCACAATATAGTCACATCAGCACTCAAAGAAGCCCAAGATCATGCTAAAGAGTTCCATGAAAAACAAAGAAACTTCATGGACTTTCAACCAGGGGATCAAGTCTAGTTAAACTTGGATAAGAAGCGCTTCAAAGGCCACCATCACAAGCTTCTGCCAATTAGAGATGGTCCATATACAATACTTGACAAGATTGGAGAAAATGCATATAGGTTGGATCTCCCACCACAACTGGGAATCCACAATGTCATTAATGTAAATCACTTAAAGTTGTTTGAGCCTTCCCTCTTGGAAGAACCAGTCACCATCACTCATCCAATGGACAACATTCTATATTTCCAACTCCCATTATCCAAAGACACTATACTGGACACTCAAAGTCGCTCTACAAGACACCAAACTTACACTTCATATCTAGTAGCCCGCCAAGGCCAAACTCTAGCTCAAACAAAGTGGATCACAACTAATGTATTGAAAAACAAGTTTATGCATCTTCTCATAGCATCCAGGATGCTTCCAGATCTAAACAAGGAGGAATTGGGCCACGGAGGCCACCTAGGGGAACACGCACCTAGGGCGCACAAGTCAATCACCTAGGTCCAACACTTCTTCACCTTTTGATGATGAATTAAATATATGTAAAACAAATGGTTCCCTTGGTATATAAGGTGAATCGAGACTAAGATAAAGAATTTTTACCTTTTCTTCTGAAGCTATGTTTCTTTGTTCTTTTCTTTTCTAAGTTTTCATTTTACATTCACGACAATTTTGTTTTTACGGTTTTTGAAGAATAATCAGTGCACCTTCCTTCATGGATTCATCCTGATGACTCTATTTTCCATGCTTCCACCTCTAAGAGAAAGCTTATCTCATTATCTAGCCACTCTCTAAGGGAGAAAATCATTTCCTTTGAGTTTTCTAAGGCAAAAGGGAGGGCGCACCAATGGGGGTTTGTGCCCTTGTTGGTTTATTCTTTGAGGGAATGAAGTGAGTGTGCCCTCTTCCATGGCTTCACTGGGATTCTCCCACTAATCCCCTGAGGTCACTCTGAGATTGCCAAAACCTCTTGGCAACTCTTGGATCACCCTGGTCTGGATCCCCATTTGTTTGGTCGCCCAAACTAATGGTGCACCCCTGAGGATAGTTTTTGGTCAAAAGTTGAGCTATGGCTTACATGGTCACCTTCTCCTGTAGATATCCTTCTTGGGTATTTATTGCAACTTGGGATATAATATGCAAAGAGATATTACACTCTTCTATTTTATTTGCATGCATCTTTATATAAATTCAAACTTGCTTGGCCCTTTCAAACTAGGAGCTGCAAAGAGAGATTATCCTCGTCTATTTTATTTGCATTGCATTGTCAGATAAATTAAAACTTGGTTGTCCCTTGAAAAATTTGTTTTGAATATATATTAATCAACATTTTAACAATGCGATCCATTCTCTAGTTATAAGTAGTGTGTATTAAGGTTGGCGTTTCTTGTAGGAAAAGTATTTCTTGAAATGAGATGTATAAACCCTATTAATGCAAATCTAATAAATCAATTCAATTTCTTGTAAAGATGAAAAACCACAAATTTCTATTGACATGAAATAAATCGATGTCCTTAATATGTAGAATATCAATCTTGTTGAGTTGTGGTTTAAAATATGCAAAAAGGAGAAATCTCAAAATCTCAAAATCTATTCAAAATCTCAAAAGTACATCGCATCAGTGCTAATTGGTTACAAGAATAATCTATTCATGTTCTTAAAGATCTCTAGAACCTACCAAAGAAAACAACACGCAAAACGGATGTTCGGAGCTCCCAGAAATGACCCGCAAGCGTCTGCTCCTCAATAGCTTCCCTACATAAAAACGACTTTGGCTTGGCTTCCCTTCAACATAACTCTGCTCTGACTGTCCTCCTTGGCCTAAAATAGGATTGGTTTTTATAGATCCGAAGTTGGTTATCCATCCCCAACTTCCTCCCAAAATATGGGCTCAAATAGGGCTCAAAATCTCCCAATAATGGCTAAAATCCATTAATTACAGGCATAAAAATCATAAAAAATCCAAAAACATAGCATAAAAACCCACATTTGTGAATATTTGGGGATAAGCTCCCTTTTTCCAGTGCGCACCCCTAAACTTGGTCATATGGATAGACATGTGGCCAATTGCCAACCCAAAGGGCTGTGCGCTGGCCCCTTTCCCATAATCCTTGGTCACATGTTAACTTAACATAGGATCATGTCCTAAATATGCACCCCAACTGTTTTATATAGCCTTGGTCATATGCGTCAAAAGTGGAGGTGGTTAGCCCCTAAACCATGGCCCCATGTTAGTGGTTGTATGCCTGTGCTCCTATTCTCCCTAGTGATAGTGCTAAATAAAACCATGGGTTGGGGCTTAGCCCCAACCCCTTTACGCCCCATCACTTAATATATTACACTTTATTTAAATTAAAGTGGGTTATAAAATAACAACAAATGGTGTGCTACATTGGCCATTGGATCTCTACCAAGACTTGCGCTCGACCAATAGGTCATGGGGTCGAGACCCATGAGCTCCATAAAAATTTTACACTTCCCACCAGTGATAGGGTGCCATGTGGAATCCCATGTATTGGCCACATGGCACCTCTTCAATGGCCCAAAAATGCCACTTGTCATCATCTGAATAGATCTATCCAGTGCCAAGTCAAACTGCCCAGTCACCCTACTGCTATGTCGCCACATGTCATTTCCGACACAGTCAACATGCTGATGTAATGCTGACATCAGCATTGAGTTTTTGACCAGTTGACCTTTGAATTTTTACCTATTTGGGTTTTCAATCAGAACACGATAACTTTCACATACAGAGCTCGTTTGAGGAAGTAAATGTATGGCTAGAATTAGGAAGACGAGACAGATGCAATGGCATTGGCTTCATCGGATTCTGAGCACTTTCATTTTTGGGACTTTTTTTAGCCCTATCAGGCTCTTGGATCTGATTCTGGATCACACCTCCCCACTAAAAGATCTTTTGGTCCCCAAAAGGTTACTAACTAGTCAACAAGCTTGGGATAGGTCACCCGGCTTGTGCTCTGTCTCTAAACTTTGTCCTGTGCACCTGTCTCATCAAGATCAATTATAACACAATCATGACAACTGACAGTATATTGTTAGCCATTTGAACCTTGTTACATCTTACTGAAGCCACTATCATCCATGTAGAAAACATTACTAATGACATCATCAAAAAGACGACTGCAAATGAGCTGATATACTTGAAATATTTGCATGACTTGAGATTATCTTGAAGCAACTTATGATTGATTTTCCATTCAACAATCATTTCTTGTTCTTGCTTAAGATTGATTACTTCATTTGAAACAATTGTTGGTTTTTTGCTTGCTTGCACTGCCTTATTTAACTGTTCCATTGTTTGAAGTGTTTTATTTGCCTTAACATGATGAGCATGAACCACATAATCCTGACCTGCTTTAGTGAATTGATATTGATTCTTTGTCCTGTAGAAGATTGCCTTACGATCATATAAGTATGGACTACCTAAGACCATTCCACATTCTCTTAACGACACTACATCACATGTTACTTTGTCCACATACTTACATGAAATTGCAAATTTGATTGTGCACTGCTTTGTTATGTGCATTTGATGATGATTGCTTATCCATTTAAGTCTGTAAGGCTTATGATGAGTTTTTGTTTTTAATCCCAATTGCTTAACCAATTCTTCTGAGATTAGATTAGATTGATATCCACTGTCGATTAATGTGTCTATATTAGTGTGTTGCATGATTACCCTTATATGAAATAAGTTGTTTCTACAATCAATGTCTTCACCAATTTTACCTGTCATACCAACCAATGAGATCTTCAATTCATCACCTGAATCTGATCCCAAGTCTGTGGGTTTTGTTGTCGTTGCCAGTGTTTTCAGTCCCTTCTTTTCCTTGAACCACTTTGGCCTCTTCTCGGGATGGAATTGGCAACATCTGTCCTCCTCATGTCCCTCTTTCTTGCAATGCTTGCAAGAGGTATTTCTTTCCTTCCTCGTCACTGCATTTTCATTCTTCCCATGCCTTTTCCTCTTGTCTTCTTTCCTTGAAGATAATGATTCCCCTGACACACCTGTTTTCCCTACTTCAATATACGTAGCTTGAACAGAAACCTCATCAAGGTTAGTGGGTTCAAACATGAAAACAGTGTTTCTAATATGTGCAGGTAAACCTCCTATATACTTCATAAGAGTTTCTTGTGTTTGTAAAGGGATATCTAACATTAATTCCATTTTTCAAAATCCATCAGTGTATTCTTGCACTGTTTGTCCTTTTCTTAGTTTTAAAGATTGTCATTCAATTAATGCTTTTTATTTATAACCCAAAGGAAAAAATTGTTTCCTAAATACAGAAATGAAACTCTTCCATGATGGAAATACATTACCCACTTGTTGTGTTCCCCTTTGCAACTTGCTTTGCCACCAGATGAGAGTTGTACCTGCAAGTCTCAAAGATGCCAACTTAATTTGTGTGGTCTCATCCTTGATCTGTTGCACACTGCAGTATACCTCCATCTTCCTGATCTAATTATCAAGTTTTTCTGCATTTACTTCACCATCATATATGGGCAACTCAAATTTAACATCGAGTTTTAACAATGGCATTTCATTATTATTCTTATGAACATTTTTCTTTCCATTATATTTAGAACTTGAACTTGAAGAAGAAGGAGAAGAAGGAGGTGATGATGGAGGTGAAGGAGGAATATGAGGATGATCCTCTTCCTCTTCACTTTTTCCCTTTGAAGACTCACCCAAAAATGTTCTCTTTCATTCCAAGTAATCCTCGTACAAAACTTTCACCATCTCCGACATAGCAAGGAATGTTTTCTAGAACTCTTTCTCATCCTGAGAAATCACTTTTTTCGATGCCATCTTCTCGCTGTGAGAAACTCTCTTTCTCAATCCAATTAATGGATTCTTTGGAACAATATTGCCTTCACCACGCTGTAGCTTTTCCTTGGTTAACATGCAAAACTCAAATCCAAACGTCAACTAGCTCTGATACCACTTGATCCATAGGATCTTTTAATGACTGTGGTTGATTTTTAAATTGCATGTGTTAATTAACCATTTGAGAAACTTAATGAAAGAATGAGGAAAAGAGAGGAATTATGACAACCATATACACATATGTAGATATGAAATGAAATAATAAACAACAAACCATAACACGAGAATTGATAACGGATTTTAGCACAACGTTGCCTATGTTTCCGGGCCATTGTCTCTGTGGGGGGAGGCTTCTTTATTTCTATTCAAAATCTCAAAAGTACATCGCAGTAGTGCCAATTAGATACAAGAATGATTTGGTCATGTTATTCCAGATCTCTAGAACCCAGCAAAGAAAACGACACGCAAAACGGATGTCCGAAGCTCCCAGAAATGACTCAGAAGCATTTGCTCCTCAATAGCTTCCCTACATAAAAATGGCTTTGGCTTGGCTTCCCTTCAGCATAAATATTCTCTTATTGTTCTCCTTGGCCTCAAATAGGCCTGGTTTTTATAGATCTAAATTTGGTTATCCATCTCCAACTTCCTCCCAAAATATGGGCTTAAATAGGGCTCAAAATCTCCCAATAATGGCTAAAATCCATTAATTGCAGGCATAAAAATCATAAAAAATCCAAAAACATAGCATAAAAACCCACATTTGCAAATATTTGGGGATAAGCCCCCTTTGTCCAGCGCATGCCACTAAACTTGGTCATATGGATAGACATGTGGCAAAGTTCCAACCCAAAGGGCTGTGCGATGGACCCTTTCCCGTAATCCTTGGTCACATGTTAACTTAACATAGGACCGTGTCCTAAATATGCACCCCAACTGTTGGCTATAGCCTTGGTTGTATGCACCAAAAGTGGAGGTGGTTAGCCTCTGAACCATGGCCCCGCACTGGTGGTTGTATGCCTATGCTCCTATTCTCCTTGGTCATAGTGCTAAATAAAACCATGGGCTGGGGCTTAGCCCCAACCCCTTTATGCCCCATCACTTAATATATTACACTTTATTTAAAATAAAGTGGGTTATAAAATAACAACAAATGGTGTGCCGCTTTGGCAATTGGAACTCTACCAAGACTTGCAATTGACCAATAGGTCATGGGGTGGAGACCCATGAGCTTGATAAAACTTTTACACTACCCACCAGTGATACGGTGCCACATGGAAACCCATGTATGGGCCACGTGGCACCTCTTCATTGGCCCAAAAATGCCACTTGTCATCATCTGAATGGATCTATCCAGTGCCAAGTCAAACTGCCCAGTCACCCTACTATTGTGTTGCCACATGTTATTTCCTGCACAATCAGCATGTTGATTTCATGCTGACATCAACATTGACTTTTTGATGAGTTGACCTTTGCATTTTTACCTGTTTGGGTTTTATATTAGAACGCGATAAGTTTCTCATACGGAGCCCACTTGAGGAAGTAAATATATGGACGGAATCAAGAAGACGAGACAGACGCAATGGAATTGGTTTCGTCAGATTCTGAGCACTTTCATTTTTTATCCTTTTTGAGCCCTGTTAGGCTCCTCGATCTGATTCTGGATCATAGCAATTATTGTAGGGTAATCTTCTATGAAGTCATGTGAGAAAACATTGTTTGTTGAGAATTGAGATAACATTTTTAAGTTTGATTTTATAATTGTAGTATGTATTCAATAATAGAACTAATGCATTCGGTTGCTTACATAAACCAGTTTTCAATAATAATTTAATAGTGGTGTTCTATTATTACAAAATTATATAAAAAAATTAATATTGACTTAGATTATTTAGAAAGTAATTGTTTGTGTTTGGGATGAAAAAACATGTAATTAATTTCACTTGTGAACAGAAATGTGACAAAGAAAAGTAATATAATTTTTTTTTAAAACTAATAAAATTATACATGGAAATTGATTTTGTAGGAAATACTTGTAGTTGATTTACTCCACCTTCATATCTAGTCTAAGTTGAAAGGAAGAAATTATTGGATTTTCCATGTCCATTCTTTCCATTCTTTCCAAGTTTAAGTGTTCCTCTATTTGACGTCTTCCAAACCATCTCCATATATTTTCACTTAAATTATAAACAAGCACCTCTTTGACTTTTTCATGTTTGATGCACACCAAGTCACTCATTCCTTGAAAATCAACCCAATAAAACCTTAAAATCCCAGGAGGAATATCCTCTTTTCTTTTAAAATCTTTCCAAAGAGATGGTGGAATCCTTGTGATTTCTCTCAACCCTCTAAACTAGGAGTTGTTTGAACCAAACTAGTGCTTCTCAATTTCCCATATAATAATACCATCGTGTATGCATGTAGCTAGAAGCTTGTTAATATGAAGCGTGATATTGATACTAGTTAGGTATAATGATATTAAACATGATAGTGATGTACGTGTATGATGAAAGAGTATAGTTGTAGGCAGTGGAACCATATGGTTTCGCTTATGAGGGAAATATAAAGAAAGAATTTCTCTTGTCCTGAATACTATGGATGAATGGCTGACTCCATTATAAAGAGTCAAGAAAGTTCTGTTCCAAGTAATAGCTTGAGGGGAATGCATTCCTTTTCCTTAGGGAATACTAATATGATTAGATAAAAGGGTAAATGAGCAAAGATGATATGTTGTCATAATAAGAGGCAAATGATTATGCCTTTGAGAATCACATGAGAAGGATTGTGAACAATCCTGAGTTGACTTATCTCAAAAGTAAAGATTTACGTGGGTTGTGAAATATACCTATGACAGCTGCATGTAGGCTTAGGATTATGAATATGGTTAAATACATCATGGGTGTAAGTTAACCAAACCAGAATATGTATGGATACTTAATTAGGTACATGACAAATATGCATGTTTATATTCCTTAAGGATTATTTGGTAAATAGATAAAAGATAACTCAAGGTTGAGTCTAGCACAAATAGTGATGGATATGCAATAAGGAAATTGCATGCTGGAGGAATTCCCTGTGGAGGAACTGTGTGAAGACTCTATCAGGAAAACAAAGTCACAACCTTAATGACTGCAGAGAATTAAGCAGTAAGCCACAAGTTTATATAAATACATATATATATATATATATATATATATATATATATATATATATATATATATATATACCATAATCCTGGATTACATTTTGAAAAACATCACGTAATGAGTAGAAGACTAATAAATGCATATTGACCATTATGATAACTGAACGGTAATAAGATGGATGCACAAGTTCATGATCCATTATGAACAAAAAGTTTGTTATTAAAGCATGTTGTTGTATTCCAAAAAGGGTTAGGGTGATGCCTAATCAAGGTGGCTCAAGGAAAAGAGCAGGAAGATCCCAACAGGGAGTAGAATTGCAAAAGCCAAGAAGAGATAGTGAGGCGTTAGAAATAACTCAGTTGGACTGAAAAGTCTGAGGCAATATAGAATGAATTTGAAGAAGGGGAGAGCCCTCAATTCTATTCTTGCTGTGTAATATGTTTTTCTCTGGGATGAGAAAGATAGTACACTGATGAAAGTAAATGTTTGGACACCATAGTGATTATGGTTGTATTATTCTAAAAACAATTGAGACCTGTTGTGTTGCAATTCTGAAAACATTAAGGATAATGTGATGAAGTGCATACATATATGCTAGGACATGTCTGAAAATATTTTATTAATTTAAATGCTATGGTACTTACATTTTAAGTTACATGACGACTAATGTGCTTATGATGTATGTCATGTGTAGAAAGAAATAAGATTGGAACTATTGAGAATGACAATTGTCAATAATGAACAACCTCAATCAGAGGATGACTATGAGAAGGTTCTTGTTGAAATATTTTTGAAAGGACTTTAAAAGTCCCCATGGAGCACCATTGATGGGGTAACATCAAAGGGGGTGCTAGCATCCATAACCCATATAAAAATGTTCGTGCCTATGTGGCACAAGGTATGAAGGGATTGGGTAACAATCCCTTCTAAAAAATTTTATGGTTTTAATGTTGTGTATGAAACATTGAAAGGCAGTTGTATGCCTTGGATATCCAAGTAGGGTATGATTCAGGAAAGAGAACCTGAATGATGGAGGCGTGAACCTCTAGTATGAAAGACTAATTGTAATCCTCAAAAAAAATCATGAACTGGTATGTCATGAATACATGTACCAATCAAGATACGATTGGAAACAAAAGTGTTCATAGATAGCATGTTGCATGGAATTGCTTCAAGGAAGTGCATATTTTCATAAAGGACAAACAATGGATTTTCCATTGAGGA
>ML823920.1:58039-75806 GCA_009831015.1 Picea engelmannii
CCTCTCTCTCTCTCTCTCTCTGACCCTTTGTTCCTCACTCCCCTTTCTCTTCCACCTCTATTCCACCCTTTCTCTCTCTCCTTGCTGTTAATATTAGTCTCACTCTCTCTATCTCTCTTTCTCTCTATATTCCCCCTTTTTGTCTCCCTTTGTATCCCCCCTTCCTCTCACTTTTAAAGAACAATTATGGAGATATAGATATTTTAGTCTCAATTTTGTTTATGTTGTTGTAGATGCCTATTGAACGTGCCAATAACCTATTGGAACACATTTTTAGGTTCGAATCCCCCCATGTGTCAAGAACACATTTGAAACGTATGTCTTGATGCTATCTAATGGTAGTGAATGCACCCTAATTACTAGTAGCTTACTCTCACACATGTTCCCTTTATACAATCATTTTCATAAATATAGCATGAATCATCCGTAGGTGTATACTCCATCTTATAAGAAACATATATCGCAAGAGAATATGGAGTACCTCTTAAATATGTTCATAACAACAACACCTGATACTAGAAATAGAATTGAGGAATCAACATAACAAACCCACACCATGCTTCATATTTGAGGTAAATATGAAGTGTTTTCATCACTATTATCATCTACAACATAGTGTCAATTCATCTTGGAGTACAAACTAGAGTAATAACTATGAATACCATGCATATTTTTCAAGATGGGAAAGCCTAACAACATGCACAAACACACAATATTTTCTATATCTATGTGGTTACCATATTTATAATAGCCCCTTTCCAGGGTGACTTTGATGCAAGAATCACTTCCTCGATCCTAATCTGTATATATTATAGAAAAACACATGATTTATTTATATGCATATTCCCTTTTATTAACCACCAAAATGACCAAAAATATATGGGTTGGCCTTAGTGTGTGCTACCATAGTTTATCCCCATCCACATTTCCATATATACATTTATGTCGGTCCATTAACCATTCTATTGTGCTACTTGGAAAAGATGAAATGCCAATAGTACCAAAAGGTTTGAAATGGATTTTGTTGGAAAAATAACTGAGAGGGGGGCGGGTGAATCTGTTATATATATATAATCTTGAAACTTTTCAAGTTTTTTTTCTGAATCTTTTGAGATTATTATTTAATGTGTTTTTGATAAATTAACATGTATAGATATACAATATTTGATCAATCACACACAATAAATAGAGACATTGATTTTCTCGAGGTAACCCATAAAGGGAGAAAACATATTCTTCTTAGGATGTCAATCAAGCTCCAACTTCCATGTACATCATAGTCTTCGAGAGCCAACTCAAATATGAGTTTACAACCCTAATAGAAAGATACAACTTGCAGAGAGCACCAACTCTCAGATTTCTCTAGCACAAACCAGATGGAAGCACCAACTCCCAGAATATCTTCTAGCACCAACTAGAATTTAGAGGACTACAATCCTCCCTAGCACCACCTTACCACCCTGATTGAATCTTAGAAAAACTTACTTACTCGATCTATCCCTGATCTGATCTGTTGCATCTCAGAGTCTCCTTTGCCTTCTTCAACCTCTATGCACTTATCAACTTCTTTATCTTTCTTTGTTTTATTCTCTATGTTGCTTCTGCATGCTATGTTTTGCGCCTCTGCTATTTACTTCAGATACTGCACACATCCTCCTTCTACCCAAATGAAAAACTACAAAAAATTAGTTCCTCTCTTCTTTGTTCTGTGTTTTTATCATGCCAAGACCTCTACCACACGATCCAATCAACTCTTCACCTTCTCTCGCAGTTATCTAGACTATGTTTCTCATCAGTGGTCATTATCCCGATATTCTTGGCTTATTTTCTAGTGCGACACTTCCTCTTCTCTATTACAATTACAGTTCATATGATAGTTACAAGAGAGAACCTACGTGTGTTCATCCCTTCCTAATAAAAATACACACTGGGTGCTAGATTTTCTAGCTAATCCCCTTCCTTTCATGTGACCATGAACTGTGATAAGACACATATCCAAAAGGTGCTTCGTGTTTCATATATTTTTTTGAGTCACCTCGTGGACCAAACATGCCACCTAGGGGAACACCCACCTAGGGTGCACAAGTCAATCACCTAGGTGCAACACTTCTTCAACTTTTGATGATGAATTAAATATATGTAAACTAAATGGTTCCCTTGGTATATAAGGTGAACTGGGACTAAGATAAATCATTCTTACATTTTCTTCTGAAGCTATGTGTCTTGGTTGTTTTATTTTCTGAGTTTGTATTTTACATTCATGACAATTTCATTTTCAGGGTTTCTGAAGAATAACTAGTGTGCTTTCCTTCATGGTTGCCTCCTGGTGACTCTGTTTTCAATACTTCCACCTCTAAGAGAAATCTTATTTCATTATCTAGCCACTCTCTCAGGGAGAAAATCATTTCCTTCAAGTTTTCTGAGGCAGAAGGTAGGGTGCACCAACTGGGGTTTTCGCCCTTATTGGTTTCTTCTTTGTGGGAATGAAGTGAGTGCACCCTCTTCCATGGTTGCACTAGGATTCTCCAACTAATCCCCGAAGGTCACTCTGAGATTGACAAAACCTCTTGGCCACTCTCGGATCACCCCAGTCTAGATCCCCATTTGCTTGGTCACCCAAACTAATGGTGCGCCCCTGAGGAGAGTTTTTGGTCAGAAGTTGAGCTATGGTTTGTGTGGTCACCTTCTCGTGTAGATCTCCTTCTTGGGAAGATAAATTGGTATTAAAGCCTCAAGATCCATGGAAAAGCTTCTGATCTTGAATATTGAGCCAAAATTCTTTTGGGGTTTTCATGAAATAATCTAGATTTTGCCCATTCCACGGTTTCCATTTTATGCAGGAAGATCCACAGATCTCATAATCCCCAAGGGTGCCCACATCTCCATTTCCACAGAGAGGAGCTCCACAGATATAAAAAATTACATATCTCTCCCTCTAGACCATTTCAAGCTCCATTGCCTGAGGGTTATGAGTCCTTTATTCTCAAAACAGAGTCCTTTTTTCAGCATTGAAACCTAGGGGTGCCTTTTCTCTTCATCCATCCTCACAATGCCTCCATGCAAATATCCTTTGGCAATCGACTCATATTCCAACACATCAAATCTCATCCAATATATGGCCTCCGTCCTCAAGGATCTACTCAGAATGCAACAACACAACAATCCAAATCCATTTCAGTCGAACACTCGAATCCAACTACCCAAGTTTTTTGGGCAAACAAATGGTGAAATGGTGGATTCTTGGATCTATAGCCTATCCACCTATTTCAATACATGTCTAGGCCCTACCGAGGAAAGAAAACTCCATATTGTTGCCTTACAATTAGAAGGAGTGGCACAAACTTGCTGGGATGCAAAGCAAGAGAAGACCACATTTGTGATAGAGATTGGGGATTCTCCAGAATCCTCTACTTTGCAACCCATAAAAACTTGGGCTTGACATTCTGAAGCTTTGAGAAATCTGTTCTACCCACCTGGGTATGTGCAATCCTTATGGATCAAATGGAACCAACTTCAACAACTTCCTTCACAAGGAGTGCAATGCTACCTAGAATTATTCTGCAAGATGCACCTCTTACTTCATGTTCCAGATCCAAAAGAGGTACTCATATTAAAATTTTTGGTTGGTTTATTAATTCAATTCCATCGAGAAGTAGAGTTTTTGAAAATCCAACTTTAGATAAAACATTTCAAAGATATTTTTCTATAGAAAGGAAAGTCACTCCTAGAGGTCATATTCCTCAGACCTTCCCTTACACCAACCCCCCCCCCCCCACCTCTCAACCATCTAGCTCCCATCCCTCTACCTTCTTTCCACCTCCTCAGAATAAAAACCCCACACCCAATACAACTACAAGAACACCCTGGTGCTCATTCCATAAAACTACTTCACACAATTCATCAGATTCTCGAATCCTCCAAAATCTAAAAGGGAACAAAACTCTACTCACTAAGCTCATTACACCTTCCCAAGTAGAAGATACCAAATAATTTCCATTGGACAATCCCTCAGAAGTATATCCCTCATTGATTCTAGTGACCTAGGAATATTCGAATGCATCGAGCCAACCCCTCTTCACCTATAACTACCAAATCAAAAATGCCTTGGATTTACTGATTATGGACAATGGAAGACAAAATAATTTGGTTTCTCAAGCCCTTGTTAACCTCCTTACTCTTGTCACCACTTCACATCCACAACCCTATCAACTTGTATGGGTCCAAAAGGATGGCCCTCACCTCCTAGTTTCGAAGCTTTGTCTGGTCACTTTCGCCATAGGCCAATTAAAAGACACTGTCCTTTGTGATGTATCCCCCTTAGATTGTGCAGATTTGCTTCTTGGTATCCCATACCAAACCCAAAAAAATGCTATCTATCTAGCCAAATCCCATGAGTACAAAATTACCAAAGAAGGCCACACTCATATCTTAACTGCAGAAAAACCCAAATCGCCTTCTACCAAAGAACGAATCCCACATGCACACTTAAACCAATGTGTCTCTCTTTGTTTGGTGCACCCAATAACACCAAACAATAAAAAACACCCTATTCCTAAAACTATGACTCCCCTCCTCCATGAGTTCGCAAAGGTATTTCAACCTCTAGAGGGACTTCCCCCCTTCCGCCACATTGACCATTCCATTCATCTCATCCTTGGATATGCCTTACCTAACAACCCTACTTATCGGTTGGCCCCAATAGAAAAAGAGGAAATGGAAAGACAATTGACCAACCTCATCAACTCTGGCCACATACAACCTTCATCTTCTACTCGTGATTCTACCTCCTTTGTCATCCCTAAATGAGATACCTCAGAAATGTGCCTTGTAACTGATTATCATGCCTTGAACAAAGCCACAATAAAAAATTGTTACCCCCTTCCCCAGATTGAGGAACTACTCGACAGCCTCCAAGGAACTATGTGGTTTACTAAATTGGATTTGATAGCTGGCTACAATCAAGTTCGAATGAACCCAAATGATGTTTGGAAAACAACGTTCAAGACCAAATTTGGTCTTTTTGAGTGGAAAGTCATGCCTTTCGGTCTCACCAATGCCCCAACGAATTTCATGAGGCTCATCAATGACATATTCAGAGCACATTTGGGTCGATTTGTGGTCATCTACTTCTATGAAATTCTCATCTTCAGTCAAACATGGGACACTCACATGCAACATGTTCGACAAGTTCTCCAAATTCTCCAAGAACATAAGTTGCAATTCAAAGAGAGGAAATCATATTTTGGTCAGACTTCAATCCCCTATCTAGGCTTTGTGCTTAGCATAGAGGGTATTCAACCATATCCAGCTCGCATCCAAGCATTGAAACAATGTCCTCTACCTTCTTTAGCTAAGGAGTTGAAAATCTTTTTGGGTAGCATAAATTTCTATCATAAGTTCATTTCCTCTTTTTCAAATCTTACTCGACTTTTTAATCAACTCTCAAATACTTCTTCTACATTCATTTGGACCAAAGAAGAAACTACTCACTTTGCTTAGCTTAAAGACGCCCTCTACTCAACCCCTATTTTACATCTGCCAGACCTCTCCCAACCCTTTGAGATTGAGTCTGATGCCTCACAATATGCTATTGGTATCGTACTTAAACAGGGAGGACACCCCATTGCTTACCACTCTGAAACCCTATCCAAGGCAAAGAAAAATTATAGTACCTATGATAAGGAATTTTATAGTCTGGTGTAAGCACTCAAACAATGGAGGCATTATTTGTTGAGTAAAGAAACCATTCTTCATACCAACCACCACTCTTTGATTTTCATCAACTCTCAATCGAAGATTCAGGAACAAAGGCACCTTAAATGGGCCTCCTACATTCAACAATTTCACTTAGTCATCAGATACAAGAAAGGCACTTCTAATAAAATGGTTTATTTGCTAAGTCAACCTCCCACTCGAGTTCTTTCCATTCTAGAAGTACGTTTTTCTACTTATGACACATGGAAATATCAATATGCTACTAACACCAAGTTTCAAGAGATTTGGGAAGATTTGCAAAGCCCCACAGTGATCAATCAGACCCCTTTCCTAGACTACACTATTCGGGATGGGTGGCTATATAAGTTGAATTTTCTATGTAGTCCACACTCAAAAGACCCCCTCTTGCTCATGAAAGAAGCACATGCTTCAGCCTATGGGGGCCACTTCGAGACCACAAAGACCACCCAACATCTGCAACACCATTTTCAATGGTCCTCCATGCAGCCTCAAGTTGAAAAATTTATCATAGCTTGTGCCTTATGCTCACAATCCAAGCCATCCAACCGGAAGCATGGGTTGTATCAACCACTTTCGCTTCCTTCTCAGCCTTGGGAGTCAATCTCAATAGATTTCCTAAGTGGACTTCCAACAACCCAAAAGAAAAATTATGAAATCTAGGTAGTGGTATGTTGTTTCAGCAAAATGGCACTTTTTATCCCATGCTCAAAGACTAATATAGAAGCGCAAATAGAGGAACTCTATTTTCGTCATGTCTGGACCCATTTTGGCCTCCCAAGAAGTATCATCTCAAACAAAGATTCTTGCTTCCTTAGTACACTTTTGAAGACCATATGGGTGCTATTGGGGTGCCACCTCAAGTTTTCTATGGCATTCCATCCTCAAACAGATTGCCAAACAAAGGTTGTCAATAGAGTCTTAGTGCATGCTCTCCGAACTCACTTTGGGAACAAGAAACGATGGGACAATTACTTACACATTCTCCAGCATAGCTACAACAAGAAAACACATTCTTCTACAGGATTTTCACCTTTTGAAGTCTTCTTGGGCTTCCAACTAGCATCTCCAACCAAGCTTCCACTCACTTGGGCTCCTCAAGGTACCTTCCATCAACAGCAGGAACAACTGTCAGCCCAACGATTTCTCAAAAAAATTGCAGAACACCACAATGCAGTCACATCAACACTCAAAGAATCCTAAGATCATGCCAAGCATCACCATGAAAAATAAAGAACCTTCATGGCATTTCAACCAAGGGATCAAGTCTGGTTACACTTGGATAAGAAGAACTTCAAAGTCCATCATCACAAGCTTTTCCCAATCAGATATGCTCTGTATACAATACTTGACAAGATTGGAGAAAATGCATATAGGTTGGATCTCCCACCACAACTGGGAATCCAAAATGTCATTAATGCAAACCACTTAAAGGTGTTTGAGCCTTCCCTCTTGGAAGAACCAGTCACCATAACTCATCCAGTGGACAACATTCATGATTTCCAACTCCCATTGGCCAAAGACACTACACTGGACACTTGAAGTCACTCTAGAAGACACCAGACTTACACTTCATATATGGTAGCCCGCCAAGGAAAAACTCCAGCTCAGGCAAAGTGGATCACAATTGATGTATTGCACAACAAGTTTCCTCATCTTCTCATGGAACCTAGGATGCTTCCAGATCTAAATAGGGAGGAATTGGGCCAGGGAGCCCACCTAGGGGAACGCCCGCCTAGGGCACACAACTCAATCACCTAGGCGCAACACTTCTTCACCTTTTGATGATGAATTAAATATATGTAAAATAAATGGTTCCCTTGGTATATAAGGTGAAATGGGACTAAAATAAATCATTCTTAGCTTTTCTTCTAAAGCTATGTGTCTTGGTTGTGTTCTTTTTTGAGTTTTCATTTTACATTCACGACAATTTCATTTTTAGGGTTTCTGAATAATAACCAGTGCAACTTTCTTCATGGCTGACTCCTTGTGACTCTGTTTTCCATGATTCCACCTCTGAGAGAAATCTTACCTCATTATATAGCCACTCTCTTAGGGAGAAAATCATTTCCTTCGAGTTTTCTGAGGTGGAAGGGAGGCTGCACCAACGGGGCTTTGTGCCCTTGTTGGTTTCTTCTTTGTGGGAATGAAGTGAGTGTTCCCTCTTCCATGGTTGCACTGGGTTTCTCCCACTAATCCATGGAGGTCACTCTGAGATCACCAAAAACTCTTGGCCACTCTCGGATCACCGCAGTATGGATCGCCATTTTCTTGGTCACCCAAACTAATGGTGCACTCCTATTCAAATTTGCACCTCTGAGGAGAGTTTTTGGTCATAAGTTGAGCTATGGCTTGTGTGGTCACCTTATTATATAGATCACCTTCTTGGGAATATCACCTCGATTTTCTAAACTCCCAATCTATGAAGAGGAGCCTAGCAATGTTATCTCCTTCCCTTATTCTTCATTGACGTGACCTCTAACTGTGACCACACACTGGTCAAAAAGCCACTTCACGACTTCATGTTTCATGATCTCACGAGTTATCCTTCCTCCATTCTTTGAAGTCCAAGCTCTCGAAATACATACTTCTTCATACCAGATCAAGGGCCCATGAAATTCCTAGATCAACAGTCCAGATCTACTCTTCACACAAGAGATTCCGCAACTCACGATGTCATAGGTTAGAACAACTCCTTTCTTTGATTCTCGAACTTGTGCTTTCATCAAATCAATGGTCCAAATCTTTTCGTGATCCAAAGATCAAGATCACCTCTTCACATTTCGCGACTACACACTTTACGATGTTGAAAGTTGGCTCACCTCCCTTCTTCTAATTCCTAATTTATTGATATTCGCTCACATCAAATCGATGGTCCATAATCCTTCACGATCCAATGGTCTAGATCAAATCATGAATTCTCACTTCTCAACTTCATATCTTGGAGATTTTCACCTGGCTGCCTTGCAAATATTCCGAAGTCAAAATCCTCGAACTTCACTTGCGTCATATCGAAGTTCCACAGTCTCTCATGATACAATGGTCCATATTTCCTCTCCTTCATGTGCAGAGTGCTAAGTCTCGTGCACCTTGGTTTGATCAGATGGTTATTGGTCTTTTGAATCAATGATCCAATGGCCATTGTCTCTCTTCCTCCTGATCTTCTGACTTCCTCTGATTTAGAATATTTTCTAAGTATTCAAAGTCTTTGACATTTTTTCCTCCTACAAGCCTATCTCTTGGACCTCATCTCGACTTCTAGAAAGCATTGTCCCGTCTGATATTTCTCACCAATATAATGGTAAATACACTATCTCTTCTAAGATTTTGACTTTGTTCATATTATCAAAGGGTTTTGATCCTTTGGACCTCAAGGGTATTTCTACTACACTCCTGGTAGTCCTGTGCTCATCCTCCTGAGCTTATAGACAACAATTCTCGATACTATCATCATTGCTTTATTTTTTTCCATCATTGTTTCCAATATTCCATCATCATTGTTGTTCTTTATATCAATGACAAGCAGACTCTTCCTGTAAACATGCCAACAATATCCCCCTTTGGCATTGATGGCAACCCTGAAAGGCTGCACTATTCTTCCTAAACCTCCAACTATAGAAGACCACACCTTTTTCCCCCCCTTTGACATCAATGTCAAAGAGAACTGAGAGTGACTTTGTTCTCCCCCTGAAGCACTCCCCCCCTGATTAGATATACTATGAGCACTCTCCCACTGATCAGATAGACTATTGTAACTTGATAACAAGGTCACGCCCAACTTCTCACATAGATTCTCAAATTGAGCTTTTGCAAGCACTTTAATGAAGATATAAGCAATCTGATCTTTGGATGTAATATAATGCAAAGAAACAACATTGTTGATAACCTATTCCCTCAAGAAGTGATACTTTATGGTTATATGCTTGGTCTTGGAGTGAAATATAGGATTCTTTGACACACTAATTACACTAGTATTATCATAATGAATTGGAATTGGTGCAGTATATTTGACCTCCAAGTATGCAAGTGTCTGAGTCATCCACAATACTTGGGTACAACAAGTGGAAGATGCAATGTATTCATTTTCTGTAGTTGATAAGGAAATGGAACCTTACATCTTTCTCAACCATGCTACAAGAGAATCTCCTAAGAAGAATGCCCCTCCACTCGTGCTTTTCCTTTCATCCATGTAGTTATCCCAATAAACATATGAATAGAATGATAATTGAAAATTATTATTCATAGGATATCATATGACATAGTTCATTGTTCCTTTCAAGTATCTGAATATTGTTTTGACAACTAGAAAATGACTTTGTTTAGGTGCACATTGATACCTTCCTACCATTCCAACAACATGCATTATGTCTGGACAAGATATTGTGATGTAAAATAGGATTCCTATCATAGATGTAGGTGAAATCTGATCAACATCAGGCGAGTCATCATCCTTTCTTAACTTGCATCAAGTGACCATAGGTGTGCTCATAGGTGTAGAATATTCCATTTGTAACCTTTTTAACATTTCTCTTAGATATTTCTCCTAAGAAAGAAATATTCCTTCAAACCTCTGAGTAATTTGCAGACCAAGAAAAAATGATAATTCCCCTATCATAGACATTTCAAATTTAGACTGCATGGAAAAATCAAACCATCGTACCAATGAAGAATTATTACTTTCGAATATGATGACATCTACATAGACCAACACAATTAGAAAATCACTATCCTTTGTTTTGATATATAAATTGCAGTTAATTGTTCCTCTCTTGACCCCTTTGTGTTGAAGATACTTATCCAATCTATAATACCAGGCATGGGGAACTTGTTTCAAACCATAGAAGGCTTTCTCCAGCTTGCAGACAAGGTTAGGATTATATGACGGTTGGAAACCCTCTGTTTGTTCCATATATACTTCTTCTTTTATATCTCCATTTACAAAATCTGATTTGACATCCATTTTGTAGGCTTTAAACTTCTTATAAAAGCATAGGAAAGAAACACTCTAATAGCTTCTAATATTTCTATGGGCACAAATGTTTCATCAAAATCTTGTCCTTCTATTAGAGAATACCCTTTGTAGACTAGTCTAGCCTTATTTCTTAAAATATTTCCTTGCTCATTCATCTTATTTTTGTAGACCCATTTGGATCCTATTACATTTTATTTGTTGGCCTAGGAACAAGTTCCCAAGTATCATTCTTTCCAATCTAATCTAGTTCCTCATTCATTGATTTTAACCAATTTACATCCTTATTGGATTCATTAAAGTTATTGGGTTCCTCCATGGATAAAGTTCTCATTGCCTTTGATTATCCTTCTCCTAGTTTGTACACCTTTGTCATTTTCACCAATTATCTGACTTGCAGTATTATTCTTTTGAGTAATTCCAGAGGAAGGATTTGATGTTGTTTGTTGTATTGATTCTTCTTGTATGGGTGTCTCTTCTCCACCTGATTCATCATATTTTTATGACTCTGACATCTTTTGTTCTTCATTCTCATTATTCTCATCATCTTCTTCATCTGACTTGGTGCTTATTCTTTGTTGATATTTTACAGGAGCTTCTTCATCAATTCGAACATCAATACAGTGGACTAATTTATGCATACTTTTGTTAAAGCATCTGTATCCTTTACTGTTCGTTGCATATCCTAAGAAGATAGCTTCATCAACTCTACCATCAAATTTTCTAATATGATTATCATTATTTTTGATGTAGTATTTACTTCCAAATACATTGAAGTTCTTGATTGATGCAGGTCGACCAAACCACAGCTCATATGGAGTTTTATCACTATTCAGACTTAGATGCACTTTGCTTTAAATATGAGCAGTCATGTGAATAACCTCCACCTAGAGGGTTTGTGAAATGTTCCTTTCACTCATCATAGCGATTACCATCTGCTAGACTGATCTATTTTGGCATTCTACAACTCCATTTTGTTCAGGAGTACCTGGAATAGTATATTCTCTTTTAATTCCATTTCATTCATAGAAATTGTCCTCCCCTCTTTGAGCAAATTGCCTTTAACTACCTTCCTGTCTGATTCTCAGCTAACACCTTAAAAATTTTAAACTTCTCAAATGCATGATATTTTTCTCTCAGAAAGGCAACCCATGTTAGCCTGAAGAAGTCACCAATCACTAGCATAAAGTAATGTTCTCCTTCAGTTCCTTCCTTTCATGATGGTCCACATAGATCCATATGAATAATTTGAAGTGGTTTCTCGGAAGATGTGAAACTCTTTGATTTGAATTGAGCACGATTCAACTTCCCCATTTGATATGATTCACATACAGAGTTATGAGTCTTAGATATTATTGGAAGATCTTTCACAACACCTTCATTATTCAGTTTGACAATATGATCAAAATTTAGGTGTCCCATCCTTTTGTGCCATAACCAACTTTCATCAAATTTTCTTAAATGACATTCCTCCTTATCTTCCTTTAGAACATATACATTGTTTTCAGTTCTAACCCCTTTTGAAATGAACTCTCTTATGTTCACTATTTTTATTTTACAACCCTTGGCAGTGAAAGTGACTTCACATCCTCTATCACACACTTGACTGATACTAAGAAGATTATGCTTTAATATATCAACTAATAATACATATTAAGATTTTCTTCCTCCATTACTTAAGCTTACTATACCTTTACCTCTGATATTTTATGGAGCATCATTTCCAAAAATCACATTTCCTGATTTATTTTCTTTGAGTGATAGGAACTTACTTTTTTCACATGTCATATGATTGGAGCATCCACTGTCAATATACCAGGGGATATTTTGTCTTTGGTCTGACAACAATAATCCACACTTGTTATCTTCTTTCTTATTCCAAACCTTGACATTTTCATCTCTGTGATTTGAATCTGGTTTATAGTTCTTTACACCATAGTCTACAACTTTATGTCCATAATTATGAAAGATGTAACATTCTGGTTCATTGAATAAAGGATAATAATGATTTTTATGCCTAATCTGCATCTTTTTACCAACCATAACATGATTTGCAGTCTGTGATTTTTTGTTACTTGGTTGTCTCATTCTTTTTTGTAGAAGATAATTATTCCTTGGGTGTCTTGATTGCTCATGTCTAAATATTTAAGAGCAATTTATAGTTTTGTGGCCAAAGTTAGAATAGTAAAAAAAATATCCATAGAAAAAATATTTGTACCTGGAAAAAGGTTGTCTTTTTTGAGCAGGTCGATTTCTTCCATGCTAATGATTTTCTTGAGCAAAGGGTGTATTATTTCTTTGTTCTTCAGATTCAGTTCTGGTACTTTTTCCTTCACTCCTCCTTGGCGGTTGATTATCTTCCTTTGTTTCTACACGTTCTTTGTTATGAATGGTTGTATATTTTATCTGCCCAAGAAGGAGATCTATAGGAGAAGGTGACCACATAAACCATAGCTCAGCTTCTGACCAAAAACTCTCCTCAGGGGCAGAAATCTGAACAGGGGTGCACCATTCGTTTGGGTGACCAAGAAAATGGGGATCCAGACCGGGGTGATCTGAGAGTGGCCAAGAGGTTTTGGAGTTATCAGAGTGACCTCCAGGGATTAGTGGGAGAATCCCAGTGTATCCATGGAAGAGGGCTCACTCACTTCATTCCCACAAAGAAGAAACCAACAAGGGCGCAAACCCCAGTTGGTGTGCCCTCCCTTCCTCCTCAGAAAAATTGAAGGAAATTATTTTATCACTTAAAGAGTGGCTAGCTAATGAGATAATATTTCTCTCAAAGGTGGAAGCATGGCAAATGGAGTGACCAGGAGGCAGCCATGAAGGAAGGCGTAATGGTTATTCTTCAGAAACCCTAAAAACAAAATTGCCTTGAATGTAAAATGCAAACTCGGAAACAAAAACAACCAAGACATATAGCTTCAGAAGAAAAGGTAAGAATGATTTATCCTAGTCCCGGTTCACCTTATATACCAAGGGAACCATTTATTTTACATATATTTAATTCATCATAAAAAGGTGAAGAAATGTTGTGCCTAGGTGATTGACTTGTGCACCCTAGCTGGGCATTCCCCTAGGTGGCCTCCTTGGCCCAATTCCTCCCTGTTTAGATCTGGAAGCATCCTGGTTTCCATGAGAAGATGCGAGAACTTGTTGTGAAATACATCAGTTGTGATCCACTTTTCCTGAGATGGAGTTTGGCCTTGGTGGGCTACCATATATGAAGTGTAAGTTTGGTGTCTTGTAGAGCGACTTCGAGTGTCCAGTATAGTGTCTTTGGCCAATGGGAGTTAGAAATCGGGAATTTTTTCCACTGAATGAGTGATGGTGACTGGTTCTTCGAAGAGGGAAGGCTCAAACAACTTTGAGCAATTTACATTAATGACATTGTGGATTCCTAGTTGTGGTGGGAGATCCAACCTATATGCATTTTCTCCAATCTTGTCGAGTATTGTATACAGACCATATCTGATTGGCAGAAGCTTGTGATGGTGGCCTTTGAAGTGCTTCTTATCCAAGTGTAACTAGACTTGATCTCTTGGTTGAAAGGTCAGGAAGGTTGTTTGTTTTTAATGGCGCTACATGGCATGATCTTGGGCTGTATCTTCCGGATCTAGAACATGAAGTAAGAGGCACATCTTGTGCAAGAAGACTATGTAGCCTTGCACTCCTTGTTAAGGGAGTTGTCAAAGTTGGTGTCATTTGATCCACAAGGATTGCACATACCTAGGTGGGTAGAAGTGATTTCTTAAAGCTTCAGAAAGTTGATCACAGGTTTTGATGGGTTGCGAAGTAGACGATTCTGGAGCATCCCCAATATCTATCACAAATGTGGTCTTCTCTTTCTCTGTATCACACCAAGTTTGTGCCAGTCCTTCTAATTGCAAGGTGGAAATCTGGAATTTTCTTTCCTTGGTAAGGCCTAGACATTTATTTAAATAGGTGGATATGCTACAAATCCAAGAATCCACCATTTCACCATTTGTTTTTCCAACAAACTTGGGTATTTGGATTGGAGTGTCCAACTGGAATGGATCTAGATTATTTTGTTGTTGCATTCTAAGAAGCTCATTGAGGACGGAGGAAAGATCTTGGACAGGATTTGATGTGTTCAAATCTGAGTCGATTGCCAAAGGATATTTGTGTGGAGGCATTGTGAGGCCAGCTGAAGAGAAAAGGCACCCCTAGGTTGCGATTCTGGACAAAGGACTATGTTTTGAGAACAGAGGACTCAAAACCTTGAGGCAATGGAGCTTGAAATTGTCTAGAGGGAGAGATCTGTATTGATTTATATATGTGGAGCTCCTCTTTATGGAAATGGAGATGTGGGAACCCTTGGAGCTTATGAGATATGTGGATCTTCTTTCATAAAATGGAAACCCTGTAATGGGCAAACTCTGGATTATTTCATGAAAACCCCCCAAAAAAATTGGCTCAATCTTCAAGATCGGAATTTGTTCCATGGATATTGAGGCTCTGATACCAATTGATGTTCCCAAGAAAGACATCTATAGGATAAGGTGACCACGCAAGCCATATCTTGGCTTCTGATAAAAAACTCTCCTCAGTGGCGCAAATCTAAACAAGGGTGCACCATTAGTTTGGGTGACCAAGCAAATGGGGATCCAGACCGGGGTGATCCAAGAGTGGCCAAGAGGTTTTGGCAATCTTAAATTGACCTTCGGTTATTATTGGGGGAAGCCCAGTGAAACCATGGAAGAGGGCGCACTCACTTCATTCCCACAAATAAGAAACCAGCAAGGACACAAACCCCAATTGGTGCACCCTCCCTTCTGCCTCGAAAAAATCGAAGGAAATTATTTTCTCCCTGAGATAGTGGCTAGATAATGAGATAATATTGATCTCAGAGGTGGAAGCATGGTAAACAGAGTCACCAAGAGGCATCCATGAAGGCATTCACACTTGTTATTCTTCAAAAACCCTAAAAACAAAATAGTCGTGAATGTAAAATTCAAACTCAGAAAACAAAACAACCAAGTCACATAGCTTCAGAAGAAAAGGTAAGAATGCTTTATATTAGTCCTTTTTCACCTTATATACCAAGGGAACCATTTATTTTACATATATTTAATTCATCATCAAAAGGTGAAGAAGTGTTGCGCCTAGGTGATTGAGTTGTGTGCCCTAGGTGGGCGTTCCCCTAGGTGGCCTCCTTGGCCCAAGATTTTCCAAACTTGATGGATTCTTTGTTTCTTCGATGACCACTACTTGATCCCTCTTCATAACTGAAACTAATCTTCAACTTTGGATTCCTTTGTTGATTGAGAAAGGTGCCTAATCCTTCCGAGTCTTTAATACTTGTCAGATTCTGATGATATAAGGCCTGAAATTTCTCTAGATCTTTTGTGACAGACACTACTTCAGCTTCCAATTTTTCACCTTTTTTTTTGTCTTCTTTCAATTGTTTCTTGAGGATGTATTAAACCCTCTTATATTCTTCTAACTTAACCTTCAATAGAGCAGTTTCTTCAGAAGGTTCATTGCATGTTTTCTCATACCTGAGCAGTAACTGTTTTTGGTTTCTTTTCTTTTCTCAGAGTCTATCAATCTCTTCCATGGCACTGACAAGTTATCCTTTGAGATCTACTACTTCTTCACAATCAACGAGCTCACTTCCTGTATTTTCAGTGTTTAGGTCTTCTAAATCTATTAGCATGAGATCATTTATTTTACTTTCAATATAAGATTCATTATTTTCATCATTTGAAGGATCGTCATCATCTTTTACACAAAGAATTTTCTTCTTAAAATTATTCTCTTTATAGACCTTTTTGTGTTTGTGCTTCTCTTCATCATCATATGTCTGATCCTTTATTTTGTGAGGACATTTATTTGTAAAATGACCTATCTTGCCATAGTTGAATCGTTTGAAGGTCATCTTACCTTTGTATTTTCTTGATCCTTTCGTTAGTCTTCTCACAAAATTTTATTCAATCTCATCTATATTAGCTTCTATTTTTTTCTCTACTTTAAAGGATGCCTCTCTTGTAGTGGATTTAACTTTGGTGATTCTCATTTCATATGCACTTAGGGTTCCAAGAATTTTATCTAGTGTCAACGCTTTGAGATCAATTCTTTCCTCTATAACAGAGACCTTTGAGTTAAATCTATCAGAAAAAGATCTTAATATTTTATGGACTAGAAAAGATTCATCTATCATTTCACCTAGACCTTTCATAGTTTTTATAGGTTCTTCTATACGTAAGAATTACTTACTGATAGTTTCATCTTCATCCATCTTTAACTGCTCAAATTTTAGTCTGTGAGTCTGAATTTTTGCGTCTTTCACATTTTCATTACCTTCATAACTACTTATCAGATTGCCCCACATAACCTTTGTTGAATCATAGTGCATGACTTTGACAAACTCGACTTTTTCAAGTCCATTGAGGATGGAATTCATTTCTTTTGCATTAAATCTAAACTCCATCTTATCATATTTTGAAGACAATACTACATGCTCCACATATCTAGTTTCAACAACATCCCAAACATCAACACCCAGGGACATTAAACAGTTCTCATCCTTATTTTCCAGAAGGAAAAGTTTGTTCCATCAAACAAAGGAACTCTATTAGTTGAAATTCCTTCATGACTAGTCATGATCAAGGTTATGCATCTACCTTTGATCAAAGGCACCTACTCTGATACAAATTGTTGGAAAAATAACTAAGAGGGGCGGTGAATCAATTATATATATATATATATATATATATATAAGATTGAAACTTTTCAAGTTCTTTTCCAAATCTTTCTAGATTATTATTTAAAGTGTTGTTGATAAATTAACATGCAAAGCTATAAAATATTTGATCAATCACATAGAATACACAGGCACACTGATTTTCTTGAGGAAACCCATAAAGGGAGAAAACCTCTTCTTCTTAGGATGTCAATCAAGCTCCAAATTTCTTATACATCACAGTCTTCGATTACCAACTGAAATATGAGGCTACAACCTCTGATAGCAATATACAACTTGTGGAGAGCACCAACTCTTAGATTTCTCTAGCACCAACCATATGGAAGAAACAACTCCCA
>ML823921.1:0-13603 GCA_009831015.1 Picea engelmannii
AAGATGTGAAGTCCAATCAATGAGCAATTGAAAATCAACATAAAAATGTGATAATACCAATGAGTTATGAAATCAAATAGGATCAAGGTTAACCTGAGGAAAGATAATTCAAATAAAATTCTTAAGACAATGAGTTTCAATTCCTAAATCCAAATCTTAGATTCCAAAAATTAAAAAAAGGCACTTGAAAGTTCTCAAAATCAGGAATTAAAATTGACAATGACATGTATACAAGAAAAAATATTAAATGATCCTAAAGAAAACATGCACACTCTAGAAATATGAAAAGAAATAGAAACTCAAAAGAGATAATCAGATCACCTAATTACCTAAGTGCTAACAATTAAAGACAAGAAGAAGAAAAAAAAACTTTAATGCAAATGTCTGAGCTAAAAGTTGAAAAAATAGAGGTAAAGTAAGCTCCAAACTAGCCCAGGAAGCAGATAAATGCTCATGTCAAGAGAAAGACATAGTGTTGAACAAGGGTTACTGGAGGATTGTTACACATGATGAAAAAATGCAGTGATTAACTAAAGAAGATTCCTAAAGATTACTAAGGAGAGTGAGATCTTCAGATAAACAAACAAAATCAAGAGTAAAGAGAAAATCAAAGACCAGAAACCAAGATGAACATGTTGTTCTACCCAGTGGAGTCGCCAATTATCTATTACGAAATATTTCCCCCATGGACAGGTGAAATCTCCCTTGGATATCTAGACCCTTATTGACCAAGACAGAAAAAAAACAAATGGACAATAACATTCCTTTAAATTTATTCTTAATGTCTATGGATAGAGAAGATAGAAGAAAAAGTGTGAATTACTCCTTTTTCAACTGTTGTCCTCACTATTCTTCAATATTTGTTCTTCTTATCTAAGTTTTGATCAAGATAAAGAAAATATGTAGGGAACAAAACAATACCTTCTACTTATACAACATATCATTAGACAAGAAAAAATCTATCTATATAGACATACATGTGCAAACAACAACATGATGGAAATAGGCCAAGTTATATTAATGGAGACATGGGAACTTACAAATTTGTTGTGCTAACATTCCTCCATGCTTCCAATCCAGTCCTTGAATGCACTCTAAACATGTTTCTCTTAATATCATAAGTATAATATAAACACTTTCCCCTCTCTCCCTTTCACCTTGGAATGACTTCATAACATAATATTTGGAGCCTTAACCACCATGGAGAAGATCACTCACTAGATCCAAAAAATTGGGATCTCCAATATTTTTAGGGAGAAAATATCTATGAAGAATTTTAGGGAGAAAATATCTCTCAAGGATTTTAAGGAGGAAATATATCTCAAGATCCATCAAATTAGGATATTTGTTTGAGAAAATCTCTCAATCATCCATCAAATTAGGATATTGGTTTGTGAAAACCTCTCAACAATTCATGAGACTCTCAACTTCTCCTTGAGATTAGGAAACTAAATTTGAGGTGGATTCTCACACTAAATTAATTTCCTTTTTTCAGTAAAAATGAATAATACATTTGCACATAGTATTTTGACCTTGATATGATAAATTTCTCCTCCACATTGACTAGGTATTGTAACAAATGTTCTTTCATGGTGTCAGGGTTGCGACACTCATCGAAGTGCATGCGACACTTAGTAAGGTGCATATAACTCTTGAAAAAGTGCATGCGACACTTATTAAGGTGCATGCGACACTTATTAAGGTGCATACAACACTTAAGGCGTGTAATAGATAAGAAACCTAAGTGTGAAATTTTTGTGTGTAACAAGCCTCTAGCTAAAACTCAAACAACTTAAGTCCAAAATCAAATGATGGAACGAGGAAGATTTTGGAAACATCTTTCATGACAAACGAAAATTGGAGGAAAAAAATGGGTAGGATACAGTAGGAAATAATGGCCATGGAAATGATTAAGGATCTTAGTAAAAATAACATATATTGAAATAATGCATCACAATCCATAGTCAACTAGAATAATTGTTATCGTAGAATTTTTTTATATTTTGTTGGCTCAAAGAAGGTGACAAAAATATTAGATTCTTCCATAAAGCCACCATGCAAAGGAGAAACCAAAATAACATATGTTTCCTCAAAAATGGACAAGGCACCAAAATGGAAGGCCATGAAGAGGTAGAACGAGAGCTCACCAAATATTTTGGTAGCCTTCTAATATAACCTCCAAAGGATGATGGGAAACTAATGATAGATATCCTACATGCATTCCCAAATTCATCATAAGGGAGAGAAACAACTTCTCATGCAATGAAGGTTGGGTTTTCATTCCCTTCCATAATCACAATCACTCACATTTCATATTAATCATCCAAAAAAATTTAGATATCCTTTGTCATGTCAGTCTTCCCTTCATCTTCATTATCGACACTATGAATATGCCTCGATGATCTATTACTTCCCTCATTGAAGTAATACCATGAAAGAGTAGTCACAATAATGGTTATGTGAACCATTGATTTAGGAGGAAATCAATGACCACCCACCTATTCCAGTGGATCAAAACAAGGGTTTTCACCATAGCAATTTTTCTACATCTTTTCTGGTCCTAAACTTCAGGGTTTGGTTTGAGGCCCTAATCAACATTTTTTTTGGGCTATCCACACTCACACTATAGGATTTATCCTTTATATAGAGTGTTATGGTAAAATGTGTAGTCCTTGGATAAACCTTACAAATGAGCTATCGTGCAACCCAAATGGAGATCGTATACAAAATTTACGCCCTTGGGAAGTTGACCTACCAACTACCCCCATTGGAGTCTGCAAACCTTTTGGCATTTCATATTTTTGTGTTAGGGTTTTGGATTTTCTTTATGTTAACATTTCCTCTAGAGCCTCATTTTAAACATCATCATCTTCTTGTGAATGAGCATAGCCATCACATCTCTTCTCAATGATAAGATACCATAATTCTAGTGAATCATTCACTCTGTAATTTTATAGTTATTGTACATTCTCTCATTAATAAAATATTTTCATTACTGTATATCCATTTTTATTGCAATATATTTTTATATTTCATTTTTATATCTCTTCATTTTTTTCTCAAAATAATCTTGATCGGTGGTATCAAAGAAAGATACTCCTTTTTGTTTCTTAGTGCATGTCCCGAATGAGGTTAGGGTATAGAGAGTTGGATATTGAGCTAGTTTCTCTTGAGGGAAACTACTCTCACCAGCCAAAGAAACCTCCCATGGAGGAAGAGAGGAGGAATGAGGGAGAATAAGATCCCATCAAGATGTTTCTCATGGAAGCGCTCACACAACAGAGGAATGATATGTTGGAGCATTTTTCCCAAATCCTTAAATGATTTCCAAAAATAATAGGTGTGTCTTCATCAAGAAATTTGGAAACGCGACCCCATTCAAGGTACAAGTTAATGTTGATATCCCTTTATTTGAAGGTCAGATCGATGCAGATGCTTTGAAAAAATGCTTAAATTTGCTAGAAGGTTATTTCTTTGTTCACATTTTTTATGATGGAGAAAATATCACCTTTGCGCTCCTTATGGCTCTCTCCCATGTCAAACAATGGTGGGAAACTTACTGGAAGAAAAATTCCACAGAGGAGTCTAGAATATTTGGGGCTGATCCCACTGGGGATTGTTTTATGGATGTGGTCAAGGAGAAATATTATGATGTGGGAAACTATGATGACCAATACATGAGATGGACCATGTTGTATCAAAAGTGGGACCAAACAGTGTCAAAGTTCACAAATACCTTCCATACCTTGAGCACCAAGAGGGGTATCAAAGAATCTCAATGACATGTGGTTATACAATACCACGGGGCTCTGCACAGGTACATCCAAACCAAAATGGATTTTCTCAACATCTCATCATTGGTAGTCTCTTATAGATATGATGTCAAAATAAAGAATAAATTTAAGCAGCATAACAAGCAATAATCTCGATCTACAAAAATGCAACAACCAAAGTATGTTAAAGGTAGCCCTAACTCAGAGAAAATTCAACCTCAAGACAACTGATCCAAGCCACAGGAAAATAAGGGTAACGATTGTTGGATTATTGAGAGGGAGGGTGAATTAGTAGTAGCGCAATTATAATCTTTTTTAACCAAATAATCCAAGTGTTATATCAATGTAGAATTATTATCCAATAATGAGCAATAAGAAATGAACAATCACACACATACACAGTACACCAGTGTTTTACATGGAAACCAAAAGTAGGAGAAAACCACAGAATGATTTTTATTATATGTCTTGAAGAATTACATTCATTGGAAGAACCAACTTCCTTTGTTTTCCAGTTGCAACTGGAAGGAGGCTCCAACCCCCTAGATTCTAAGGCTACAATCTGAGGGAATATCCAACTCCCCAATTCTATGGCTATAGCCAGAAGGAGGATACAACCCCCTATTTTATCTGGCTACAACTGGAAGGTGGCTACAATCACTGTCCTTGATCCGTCCAACTGCCTTGAAGTAGAAGTAGAATGATGGAACCACTGTCAACCTATCACTGTGAGATATATTGTTGTACAACTGTATCAACCTATACCACTGACCTGTATCCAATCTGTACAACTTCTCTGTATTCAATCTATACCTAAACTGAACATGTATCTACAAAATGCAATAGGTATGCAACCTGTAGCGCTACAGCCTGCGTATGTATATACCCTATCTGTTATGTAGCCCACATATGTACATGTCCTAAATGTTATGCAGCCAACGTATACCTTCTAGAACTAGGGTTTCCTTTCACTTTAAAACTTCTGACCCTCTGTAACTTCTTCCACATAGATATGTAACTTGTCACTATATCCAAACTGTAACTGTACCCTGTGCATGCATTCTCATACATAACATTCACTCAAGACAAATATGTCTCTCTCTAGTCATGTGTTATATAGGTGTGTGAAACCATGAACAAGTATACTTTATCTCACATGATATTAGTCATCAAACCCTTTCTGATATCCAACTTCTCAATACATCAAAAAATACAAGATCTCATCCATGTACCATAAAACTCTTATCCATATGCTAAGAAATACAAGATGTGCCTCAATAAGAAGTATCAATGATAAATATACCAACACTGTATTTCTGTAGAACTGACTTATGTAGAAGATCCCATGTAGCTACTAGTCTCTCTAGGGAGAATCCTCAAATCTCCATTGCCATTCCTCATGCATACATCAAAATCCAACTATTCATAGAAATAAGACATACCTTTTGAACCAATGGATGGATCTGATGTATCTGATCACTTTAGACCTTTTTGGGAGCTTGATCTCAGAATCTAGAACCTTTGCATCTTCATCTTCTCAAGTTTCCATGGCTTTACCAACATGTACTCACCTTGTACACAACCAGACCATGTACCTATGCACCCTACTCATAGACATCCTGCGTACATGTACGCACCCTATAGACAACCAACCCACGTATGTATGCACCCTATTCATAGATAGCTCGTGTACATTTACTCACCCTATACACAAACACCCTGCATATGTACACACCCTATTCACAGACAACCTGTGTACATGTACTCACCCTATACACAGATAACCCGCGTACACCTCAGAAAATAGTTTTTTTTGTATTCGTTGTAATTCTGAGAATTTCTCCATCAACCCTTCATGCTACCTTAGGCATTCGCCACTTCAGATGTATCCACAAGTATTTACAACAATATTTACACAAGAAAATAGATATACAATATGTACAAGTATGTATTTAATGAGTGAGTTTTGCCTCTTATTTATATCTTCATGTAGCATTACACTTTCCTTATTTTAGGGCTTCTCCATTTAAAATAATATATTTTTCAAGACACTTTGACTCTTGGGGGCTTCTATAAAACTCATGAAGGTTCTCCAACTTCATATTGTCATAACTCTCTAACCGTGATGAGTTATGTGATGTTCCACATACCATCAAAAATGGCATTGTAAGAACTATGCATCTAGCATAGTTTCACTGACAAAATAATTGTCCTTCGTCTCATTATTTCTCAATGAAGCATGGGTTCTATAACCATACTTCTAGGAAAACTCAATCCGCAAAGCATCTTCCCATGAGGGATTTCACCATAAGGGGACCACTTTGGAGTTCATCCATCTGTACTTCTTATCAACCATGAAAAGACATTAATGGGTCATCTTTATATCAAAAAAACTTGGGTCCATTACCCAAACCTTTGTGCTACTGGGCTTTCTTCAAGGGTTGACATCAATGACAACCAACCTTAATAAAAAATCTCCCCCCTTTGGAATTGTTGGCAACACTCTGATGCAATAATGAAATCATATCACTCATGCTCCCCCTGTAACCATGGTTTTGTCCTCTATATTTGATAAATATGCTCCCCCTGGAACCTTGCCTCTGTCCTCTACATCTGATAAATCTCTCCCCCTTTGTCATCAATGACAAAGGTATATTTCCATCCGAGCCTGCTCCGCCTGGAAAATAATCCATTCTAGGAATGATGATAGACTAAATAGTAACAAACCTTGAGGGAAACGGTAATCAACTGGACTGTCAAACTTTATGTACTGACAGTGAGGAAGAAATTATTTCCTAATCTCGGGAAGAGAAAATAAAATATACATAGAGCCATATTGTACAACATTAATCCCAAGGGAAAACAAGACAAACCATATGAGGAGACTTATATTTTCTAAATTTAAATATAATACAAATTTTTGGTTTAGTCAAGTCCTTACAACAGATTAAAACCCCAAAAAACTCTTTAGTCTCTTTATATCATACCGGTCGGGATTTTGGACTGTGTAAACATCTGTAACCGATTTTTTTTCAAAAAATAGTAACGATAAATAAATTTACAAGTTGGGATGAGACTAAATAGAGGAACATCTAGGATAAGACACCCAACATTTTTTTCATCATTCAATTGAAATCTTGTACGATAATAGTAACCACAATCGTTGAACCAAGACACAACTAGAGGACCTCCCCATGAGGGCAATAGAACAAACTACTACAAACTTATCAAAAATTTAGGAAGAAACCATGCCCTCACACCGTTGGAACTCTAGGAAGGCTTACGAAGGAACTGAAATACCTCTTGTGCTGAGAGTAGGGACCGAACATCTGAGATCCACAGATAGATGAAAGGCCCTGAAGAAATAACGATTTATTATCAGTAGATGCAGACAAAAATAATGTTATACTAACAAAATTGATAACAGCTAGTAAGGAAAATTTTTGTAATCTTCCTTAACTTCTATTTGAGAGGCTGGCATGGCTCTCTTCGTCTCCTTGCTACTTTTGTCAACTGGGTAGACACCGGATTGAAGGTGGATAGCGTATTCATTCATTGATGGGTACCCACGTATAAAAACAAGACCCATCATTAGTGAATTATATAGGCCTGAAAATGAAGAAATCTTACAAGAAAGAGGTGCATACACCGCAAGTAATGATTTCATAAGAAGAAAAGACAGAAATAGACAGTAATAGTTGTTTTTAGATTTCTGTGGTGAGTATTTTTGAAGTTGTTTGCCGGATAATCCACAGTTGGTGTCATTTTTGTCAACGTTTCGAATCCGAATCAGGATTCATCATCAGGACTAATCGTCAATAGACAATAATAGTTATATTTTAAAAGAAGTAACCTAACACTATGCTACCCTGTATTATATTGTTCATATCGAATTCAAAAATCCACACATAACCGCCATAATCGAATCATATTGAATAGTCTTATGCTGTGCAAACATTACAACAATTTTGTCCCCTCTACCTTTTAAATCAAACCGGACAGAGCACGATGAGGGTATTAATCACTGCAATAATATTGCAAGCATCGCAGGAGAATATCATGAAATGAATTATTTAAATGCCCTACATGGATATTAGGCCTCGACAACATTCAAAGGAGTCATCATAGAACTTAAAACTGGCGGTTACGAAAACGTTTTTCTCCCAAAACCTAAACAAGATAACGAATGGATACAGAGATATAACCATAGGAAATGAACTGGGAAGTTATAAAACTGAACAAGAAAACAAATGAATACACTCCCTTCAAACCCATAAGGCAAATAAAAAAAATGGAGATCAAATCGAAGGAAATCCCCTTCCAGGAATTAGGGTAACATCAGAAAACGTTACAGGAGAAGTCAGGAATGCTTTATTTCCCTAAACACTTTACAGGAATGCGTACTGAGACAAATTCTTACCAAGGGTAAAGGTCCATGCCAATCATTCCAATGTGGGAGCAGCTACCTTCGAAATACTCTGTGCCTCCAAGGGTGGTTCACATAACCGCCTCGCAGAACTCAACAATGACAATCCTGAAAACCACTCCAACCCTAACAGATATCCTGTCAACCTTGGAGTAATTATGAAGGGTGGGTGGCCATGTGACTGTGTCAGAGATAGTATGCCATTTGGGTAAAGAGTTCAGTAATTTCCACTAGAACTTGCAGGCTACCCTAAATGAAACTTACGGAGTATTGGCTATTAGACAGAAAATTCATTCCTCCCACTTAACAAGTGTTATATTAAGAGTAAAACCTTTGTCACTCCTCAAGATTAGTGTGAATCAACAACTCGACCCTAGTGGTGAACTATCCTTTGACATTTGGAGGTAAAAACTAATTCACAACAGACCCTGGTCTTAAGAACATTAAATTTGATTGCGACGTAGTAGATAGGTTAGTTGTCTGGTAATAGAACCCGATTCGTTGGATCGTATGGTAGGAGACCAAGTAAAGTCACCTAGATTCAATGGTAATCAGATATACATGCATACAAAACCTTAGAGGTTTTTTTTTATGTTTTTGCTTGAATAAATTGTAGTAGGTTTTGTGACCCCTCTTTTCACATGATCCATTACACCAAGAGGTAAATGTTTTTTTTTTTCTAAAAAAACAACAAAATGAGAAGGACCACTTTGATAGGTAGAACTTAGGAATTTGTTTTCTTAAGACTCTTTCTTACCAACAGAAATTGCACCAGTTCTATAGTAAGTTTACACCTTCTGTTATTAAAAGGAAAAATAACAAACAAAACAAAAAAAAAATTGTGTGACAATGAGGTTCATTACATATGGTATCAAAGAAAAAGTTACAACATTGGGCCTGAACAGGACCACTGTGGTGGTTAGTATATATTTTGTTTAAAAAAAAAAAAAACTGATAAATTGTCTGGTTACAAAAAGAAAACTTTCTTTGTTTTGGTGAATAAGTATGGAAACTCAAGACAATGCAGAAAACAAGATGGAAGAAAATCCACAGCAAAGACCTCTTAGAGATGAAAGGAAGAATAGTGATGGAAGCTTACCCACATAAGTGTTGGAAACAATGAGGAACTTGATTGTTGAGCTACAGATTTTTAAAGCCAACAATGAAAAATTGAAGAAGGCACAACAAGAACAACAGGAGATAGACGAAGTCCGGTTGCGTAGTATAGTGACGAAGAAAATCCCAAAAGACAATGATAACGACGAAGAAGTCAGCAAGAGAGCCTCCAATCACTTACGACCAGAATAGAAAAAGAATATAGTTCATCTGAAGGAATGCCTCCAACTGAAGATGGAACAAAAACAGACAGAAAAAGAAAACAAGTAGACCACCTTGAAGGGGAATTTAAAAAAATTTAAACCCGCTATATTTGATGGGGAATCTAGGACAGGAGAAGAAGAAGAGGCATGATAGTTGGACATAAAAAAGTACTTCCACATATATAACTATTCTAGCAACATGAAGGTCAGGATGGCCATCTACAATCTAAAAGGGAAGGCCAGTATTTGGTGGCAAGATCTAAAATTGGCCAAGGGCCTAAAGAAGAAACAGTTGGAATGGTCTGAATTTAAGAAGTATTTCAAGAAATAGTACCTTTCTGAAAATTATTATGAAAGGAAGACAAAGGAATTCTATGAGTTACGACTCAGACAGATGACAATGGAGGACCTTATAAATAATTTCTGGATCTGCTAAGGTTCGTACCATACACCTGGGAGGATAAAGTAAAAATTCTGCGATTTCTAAGCTGTCTACCACAGTCCTACAAGGACAGAATTGAGTTTGACAACCCCAAATCCTTAAGTGATGTATTCAAAAAAGCACAAATGTGATATGACTAGTATAAACAATGGGCATAATTTACCAAGGCCTGGAAGGATAAGAAACAGGATTGAGAGAACCAGCGAAAGAAGGGGTACCAGCCAACCCCTTATCGGAGTACCGCGAAGAGTTTTCCAAGAAAGGATTTTTACTCCAATCCTCTGAATACTCAAGGCAATGGAAAATCGGTAAACCTAGGAGTGAAGAGGTTTGGGGATAGCTCCTATGAGCCATTAAAGTGTTGGGAATGTGGAGAGCCTCATCTCATGAGGAACTGCCCACATTTGAGTTCAACAAACAAAACTGTTGTTCATAACCTGCAAGAAGCCTTGACCGTGGGAGACGTGGGCAGGAGCCTACATCGGATAAATGCGGCCATCGATGGATGACAGGTTGACCACCAGTCCTTAGTGGTAGAAGTCAAAGCTAAAATCCATGACACTTGAATTTTTGTTTTAATTGACCCTGGAGCAACATTAAGTTATATTACTCTGAAGGTATTAGAGTCAAATAAACTTAAGAGACTGAAGCACGCAAAATCAAGGCTTGTGAAACTAGCGACAGGTACAAAAAGGAAAGTAATTGACTATATTTGGGATTTTGAGTTCATCCTAGATGGTCAAACTATAAAGACCGATCTGAACATCCTACCACTAGGATCTTACGATATGATTATTGGGATGGACTGGATGGAACGACACAAAGCGATATTAAATTTTTATACAAAGATACTTAGCTATAAAGATGATTCTGACACCACCAAGACAACCCAAGGTATACCAAAACCAACATCAATCAGACAAATTTCAACGATGCAACTAAAGAAATGTGTGAGAAAAGGATGTCAAGTTTATGCCATCCAAGTGACGAGTCTAGAAGAAAAGAAGGATAAGCCAAAGTTGGAAGACTTTGTTGTCCTACGTGATTTCAGAGACATGTTTGTGGATGAGATACCAGAATTACCCCTTAGAAGGGAAATAGAATTCTCCATAGATATGTTACCCAGTTCTGCCTCTATCTCAAAGGCACCTTACCGGATGAGTCTACCAGAACTGACATAATTAAAAATACAATTACAGGAATTGTTGGACAAAGAGTATATCAGGCCAAGTGTCTCACCATGGGGAGCACCCATCCTCTTTGTGAAAAAGAAGGACGGTACTCTAAGATTATGTATCTATTATAGACAACTGAACAAAATGACTATTAAGAATAAATACCCCTTACCAAGGATAAATGATCTGTTCGATCAAGTAAGGGGGGGCAATATCTTTTCAAAATTGGATTTACGATCCAGTTATAATCAAGTTCGGATAAAGGACAAGGACATAAACAAAACAACATTTTGGACAAGATATGGGCACTACGAGTTTGTAGTCATACCTTTCGGAGTCACTAATGCCCCAACGACGTTTATGTGCCTAATGAACAGTATTTTCAGTGAGTACTTGGAGAAGTTCGTGGTAGTATTCATCGATGATATCCTAGTCTACTCAAAGATGGAGGAGGAACATGAGGAACACTTAAGAATAGTTCTACAAATGTTAAGGAAACACAAACTATATGCCAATTTTGACAAGTGTGACTTCTATCAAAAAGAAATACAATATCTTGGACATGTAATTTCAGCAAAGGGCATTGTCATAGAACCGGAAAAGACGAAAGCCATTATGGAATGGCCGGTACCTAAAGATGTAGCGGATATACAGTCATTCATGGGAATCACCGGATACTACCGTAGGTTTATAGAAGGGTTTTCCAAGATAGCCTACCCTATCAAATCATTACAAAAGAAGGGAACCAGGTTTAACTGGTCAGAGAAATGTCAAGACAGCTTCAACAAACTAAATGAATTATTGACAACGACACCCATATTGAAAGTAGCAGAACCAGATAAATGTTGGGTATGTGTTATATTCTTTGCATGAGTAGTAGTGTCTGAGTGTCTGCACCGGGCGCGCAGGGGTTTGGGGGCAGCGCCCTTGAATTTTTTTTCTAGGACGACATATTTCCGAGACCACATGATATTTAGGTGGTTTTTTGGCACATGGTTTTTGCCAATGGTTTTCTATTTCCAGTTAAGGAATTAGGGTTTTGGACTAATCCAGGTCATTGGGTTAGGGTTTTGGATGCCACTGGCTCCTATATGTATATTGTATTGTAAACAATGTAACACAATGCATGAATATAATATATGTTGGTTTTCCCGGTTTGGGTTTCCAGGTGAAAAATCTCTGTGTAATGTTTGTATTTTCCATTGTATCTTTTCTATTCTTTTCTGAATATCAGTTTGTAGTAGATATTGTACAAGTTTAGAATTTACATTTGGTATCAGAGCTTTATTGGCTTCAGGGGGATGCCTTTGTCATCAAGGGTTTGGCTCGGGACTGTGATAAGCCTTGTTACAGTGGGAGATCTGGGTATTGTTTTTTAGGTGAAAAGAAATGGAAAGCAATTCAAATATGGAGATCGAGAAGTTTAATGGGAAAATATTTGAGCTGTGGAAGCTCAAGATGGAATATATTTTGGTGGACAGAGATCAATGGATCGCAGTAGATCCAGGTACTGCACCTACAGGAACTTCTACAGATGACTGGAAAAAGACGGATCAGAAGGCAAAGATCACAATTCGATTGTGTCTCTCTGATTCAGTATTACTGAATGTGTCAGAGGAAGCTACAACCAAGGATTTATGGGAAAAGTTGGGGAAGTTGTATCAGTCTAAGTCCCTGTTAAATAAACTATTCCTGAGAAAGAAGTTGTATAACTTGAGGATGAGAGATGGAGACTCGGTGGAAGAGCATTTGAACACCTTTAGTACTGTGGTAAGTCAGTTAGTATCTGTTGATTTTAAAATTCTATATGAAGATAAATGTATCAGTTTTTTGTGTTCTTTACCAGACTCGTGGAATAGTCTGGTTGTGGCCATAGGTAGTAATACAACTTCTTTTAAGTTTGAAGAAGTGGTCTCGTCCTTATTGTCGGAGGAGATGAGACGAAAGAATATGGAAGGACATGGCACAGATGCATTATTTGCAAGAGGACGTTCCCAGGAAAGAAATAAATCTAATTTCTCAAGTGGGAGATCTAAGTCTAAGGGTAGATATAAATCTCCTGGAAAGTTTGGAAGGGTATGTTGGAGGTGTGGAAAAGAAGGGCACTACAAGAAGCAGTGTAGATCCAAAGTTGAGAAAAAGAAGGGATCTGAAGAATCTTCTTCTACAGAAGAAAAGACCTCCAAGGAAGAAGGAGGGGATGTGTACTTGGCCTCTTCAAGCACACATGCATATCATGAGGCATGGTTTATTGACTTAGGTGCATCTTTTCATATGACTCCCCACAGGGAGTGGTTCTGAGAATATGAAAAGTATGATGGAGGGAATGTTTTCTTGGGTAATGATTCAACAACCAGAATCATAGGAAAAGGAAGGGTCAAGTTGAGACTCATAGATGGAAGGATTAGAACATTGCCTGGTGTTCTACACATCCCAGGTATGGCCAGAAATTTGATTTCTGTAAGCAA